>CM068953.1:203702516-203716877 GCA_035128595.1 Eptatretus atami
TATGTATGTGGATTGTGAAAAGTTTATATATTCATAAAGTGGCATTGTTTGCATTCAGAGTAACTGAATCAAGTTAATGAATAATGAAGCGAAGGGCACTCAGTGAAGCATATCTACCAGTTAATTTGATTTGATCCACGAGAACATATCAGGTCCAATACATTTTTTAAATATCGTGCGATATATCATTTTAGGTTCTATCTCTCAATGGTGAAGAATGACAAAATTATCAGATCCGATTCGGATCTTCACCAAAATCTAATCCGTTCGTCCTTGTCACACACCCAACATGTCCACCAAATTTCATCCGGATCCGTCCACAACTTTTTGAGATATCCTGTACACAAACAGACAGAGAGTCGTGAAAACATAACCTCCTTCACCGTAGGTGGCAGAGGTAATGATTAGAATGAGATCTTTAACATTTTAAAGGTATCGTCAGTATTATGGCAAAAAGGGAAAAGTTGTAAAATAAAACTTTTGTTGATATTCTAATGGGTTGCTAGGCAATGCGAAGAGGTGGAGTTTGTGATTCAAGTCCAAAACAGACGTTATTGAGTGAAACGTCATCAAAAACAAACCATTTCCACGTTGCACCGTGTAGCTAACAGCCGATTTGAGTTGTCGTCATATGATGTTAGGTCCTTTCCTTTTTGATACATTGATTGAACTTCGATTAGCAACAATTGCGTCATGGGCTGCTCGAGAGATAGCGATTGTATGTCTGGTCTGGGTTCAATTCCTGACATGATGATCAACGCAGTATGATGAGTCATATGGCACACTTTCAGAAGATGATGTAATGTAGAAGGCATGCCTGTTTACGATCGTTTACCATTCATATGAAAGAATGTTTACGACTTCCTACCACTGGACAACGTCTGTAAACGACAAAAACCCATAAACACTTCTCCAATCATACAGCCATAACACAGAAATACTAGCTTTCTTGGGGTGCTATCATGTCTGTGAAAAATCACATGATGTGCCAATGTCGAGGTCATGTGATCCTCAGTGAGAAGGGACAAAGAGCGATCCCTGACGGGCCAACATTTAATTAAGGATATTTTTGCTTACAAACAGTTTTGTGACTTTGTTTCCGTTTTTTTCGATTTACAGCAGTATGCAAAATTTCGGGTCTCCAGTCCACCTCGAAAGTGTGAAACATTTATATCAGTGAGTGAGTGTGTGTCATCAAGTTATTAGAAGGGGTGTCTATGTATATTGTCATCTTTCTGAGGTCGGCAAAATGAATTCCAGCTTGCTGGGATGATTGAGCCATTCAAGTCAGAGTGGCAATCCGTCCTCCATCCATCGGGACCATACTCTGTGCAGAGCGTTGGTGCTGCTGAAGCAGACTTCTTGGCAATTGACCACAATCCTGGACGGGTCGCCACTCCGACGCAGGACACCAGCAAGTTGGCACTCATTTTGCCAACCTCAGAAGGATGACAGGCTGAGACAACCCCACCTGGCATTAATTTAACAACCGAGTGGGACGTGAACTCAGGATCCCAGAATCCCAAGCCCACCACCCTAACCATCAAGCCAACACCAGGCATAGTATGGTCCAAATGGATGGATATTGATATATATTAATATACATATATATAAATGTAAATATAAACATAAATACATATATATATATATATATATTGTTACGGATCTGGAAACCATTTGCATTCAACATACAGATGTCCCAAAAGTCAGTTATGTCGTTAAGAATGTGTGTAGGCAGATCCCCTTCCTTTTGTCTAGTGGGAGAATCAAAGGCGTGTTGAGATTTCTTTTTAGTTAGGTTATTAAATCTTTACATCCAACGAACCCTCCAACAAGCCATCTAACAACCATCCCCTCTGCATGACCCCTCGGCCCATCACGATCCACCACCAACCAGCTGCCTTCTCGCACCCTGACGTGCAAAGGCAAGATCTCCCGGTTCCGGTTTCTCGCCACTCCCACAAACGTTGTAACTCTTTCACGATGACCATTGCAACATTGATACTGTTACTCGTCAAGTATGAACCTGCGTGGAAGAGTGATTGGGGTTTCCCGGCAGGGGCCAAGGCCCCGCCCCGGAAAGGCATGCCGTGGGACCCTGTCCAATCAAAGGCGGACAGCGAGGTGTTCACCAAGGTCCCTCCCGCTGAGGGAGGTCCATAAATTCCCGAGCACTCTCTGAGGCAGGGGTCTTTTTGGGGTCTTGGAGAGTTCTTTTTGGAGTCTTGGAGAGTCTTTTTGGGGTCTTGGAGAGTTTTTGGTGGGTCTTTTTGGAGAGTTTTAGAGGGTTTTTGCTGTCACAAAAGGGGTTTTTGCTGTTACGAAGGTCGTTGAGGCGGCGAACGTGTCTCTGCTTGGCCTTCAAAAGGAAAGTAGCGGACCCCGACCCCGCCCTCCGTTTGGACCCTGCTACTTCACCCACCCGGAGCTCCGCACGAACCTCGCGTTCCCACACAGGGAATGGGACCAACACATCAGAGACATTGTCAGGTGCGCCGCAGCTGGAGTACCCCTTTCTCCGACGGCCAGGGTACCCAACCGACTTCTGACCCCCAGCCTTTGTCTCTCTCCTCAGCTGCGAGGTGTCATAAGTATACTTTGGGTTTCTTTTCATTTGTCTGTGTGTTGTTGTGTGGGTCCGGTCTTTAAGTAGAACTGAACAAGTGTTTTTGCGCATCTTGTTAAATACTTCTTGCATTTGCGTTAAGTCTTTTGCTTTGGGTCTTCATTTACTGTAAATATAAAAACTTGTTAGATGTTTCCACTTCGTTTCCGTCCCTTCTAATTGGTCCAGCATGGTTCGGATCGTGAGTTTAGTGGGGTGTTTATCCCTTATCGTTCTTCAGCCTGCCGGCTTTCTTTGGTGCACTAGTTGTGTGTATAAAAGGATTATAAAAAACCTTTTCACTTTGTCTCGCCATTGGGCAATGCATAAGACTCATATAGAGATCCTGGTGGAGTGCTGTCCTTTTTGAGAGTGTCAATCCTTCGAGCATGACGAAGTCCTCCCCCACTAATATGGTGTCCGATGTCCTTCGATCGGTCCGCGTCCGTCCGTTCACCAATGAGTTGAAGCGGGAGATCTGGTCATTAGGTTTACGCTGGACATCTTACCCGCCCCCGCCCCTGTGATCCTGTAGAGGTCGATGAGACGTACACGATGGTTATGACTTTCAAGTCACCGAAGGTCAAAGTCAAAGGTCACGAGGCCTTGAAGTTGCGAAAATGACGATTTTAAATTTCTTATTCCTCTGCCATTTCTCAAAGCGAATCTTGAATTTGAGTTGCAGATATTAATCTATGGGACAATTATCAAATTTTGGTCGCGGCCGGATCATATTCGCTTTCGTTTTCGTTGTCCACGTGACTTCAAGTTGGCAAAATGGTGGTTTATAGAGCTCCCGGTTGAGCAAAGTTGCCGAAGGGCTGGTTCCGGTAGTCGAAATCGCGGTTATTTAGGTAAATTGTTTATAGATAAATAGACCCTACGCTACGCGGTTGAAATATTGGCGACCACGGTCGGTTAAACGACCCGCCGGCTCACGGCCCTTCAATAAGAGAGGTAGATTTATGTCAAATTCGAATATTGGTAAGTTCCTTGCCTTGTGACCTTGATCCTTGGTACGAAATAGTGAAAATGCTGAGGGCTCCTGTTTAATTGTGGTCTCTTATTTGCGGTTGTCCTATTGTCTTTAATCCAATTATTACCGAATACTCTTTCCATGTCCAGTATCATCGACAGTCACCTTTCTGGAGAAGCGTATATATCCTTTTTAATTTTTGTGCGTAAAATTCACAATTTTCTAAGTTCTGTGACCTGTGACTTCATTTTGGTATTCTTCCTTTGGACCTTGCAAATGATAAGAAATCGAGCTCTCGCTTGGTGGCGATTGCCAGTGCCATCGGGCTTAACCAAATACCGAAACCCCAGCAAGATTCGACAAACCCTCGAAGAAGATAATTTTTATATCGAAAATTCGCAATTTTCTAAATGTTCGTCGACCTTGAACCTTGGGACGAAATAAAAAAATTGAAGCTCCGGGGGCTTATGCAGGTGCCTTGGGCTAACTAAATACCGAAACCCCTGTCAGATTCGACAAATCCCCCTAGGAAGAAAGATGCAAAATTGAAATCGGCTTCCCCTAAAAACACTTTTTTGGGGCTGGGTTGGGCTCCGCCCATAATGGGCGCACCAGCCCATCTCAGGAAAACACAACTAGATCATGATATAAACCCCCACCAAAATTTTTTTATAGGATCGGAATCAAAATCCACGGAGCTATGCCGGGACAGACAGACAGAACATCACAACAATAACAATATAGTGGTTCATTATTTTTTTCGTGAAAATATTTTTTCGTGAGCCAATACTTTAAAAGGAAATGAAGAGTGTGGGCAGTGACGGAGACATGGAGAGAAAGGGGGGGGGCAGGGTGTAGGATGTCCTTAACAAACACCATTGAAAATATATGGGACCTGCAACACAAGTGCTGTTAATGATAAATGAACGTCTCAGGGGTTTCAATCCTCGAGAAAAACAGTTTAAAAACAATTATTAATATCAAGTTATAACTGTGGGGTGTTAAAAGAAAAATGGGTGCTGTTCCTCATTTTCTTCCTTTGAGTTTAGGGCTGAGATGGGAAGAGGTGGATGATGAACCCCACCAAGTGGACTTTGTCTCTCTCCTGGGGGCTTCTCTAATCCTGCACTGCGGTGTCTACAAATATGAAAGTAGAAACGCTGACGTTGTACTTTTCAATGGAAAAAAGAGTGCACAGAGTGTGTTTTGAGAAAGGGGTTCAATATTATAAATAATCCGTGTGTGGTGTAAGGTTGACGAGATTTTGCCTTTTGTGACTGACAAGAGGCCTTTTGTCACCTACAGTGGGTCCCAGAGTAGGAAGGAGGTATTCGAGGCGCTTGGATGGAGGTATTCGAGGCCTTGGTTGGAGGTTCCGGTCCCTTGGACGGAGGTAATTCGAGGCCTTGGACGGAGGTAGTTCGAGGGCCTTGCTTTGGAGGTATTCGGTGCCTTGGAATGGAAGGTATTCGGTGCCTTGGATGGAGGTATTCGTGCCTTGGATGGAGGTATTCGGTGCCTTGGATGAGGTCTTCAGGGCCTTGGATGGAGGTATTCAGGGCTTGGGATAGAGGTATTTGGTGCCTTGGATGGAGGTATTCAGGGCCCTTGGATGGAGGAATTCAGTGGCCTTGATGAGGTAATTCAGGGCCTTGATGAAGTATTCGGTGCTTTGGATGGAGGTATTCGGGCTTGGATGGAGGTAATTCGCTGCCTTGGATGGAGGTATTCAGGGTCCTTGGAGAAGTATTTCGGGTGCTGGATGAGGTATTCGTGCCTTGGATAATTATCCAAGGCACCGAATACCTTCATTATAATGAAGAAATAATTTTTACATGGAGTTATCACCGGATGATTCATGCGATTCGGCAGATATTCAAGTTCATGAAAAGACTTTGCAGCACGATGGGCTGCATTGTTTGTGAACTTTTCCATTTTGAATCAAACTCAACCAATTAGTCATCTCAGTGATTAACTAGACGTGAAAATTATTCACAAAAATTTACTGAATAGCCATTCCAATGTTCAGTAAATGCCATTGTCAATCAAATTAAGCTAGAGATCTTGTTTGACATACATTGTTCACAGGGATTTTTGGCCTCGACCATAACAACGAGCCTCGATACATTCATGGCCGTGGACATGTAGCCGTAATTGAAAAACATTCGTCGTCGGTAGAACTTGACTGAATGACGAGGGCTCGGGGGGCATTGTGGCACCATTGCACTCGACTTGACACTCACCCACCGGAGCATAATAAATGACTCGAGAAGTGGCTCAATAATTGGAGTGTTGAACACTGTAACTTGAACTCTACACTCCAATTCTTAACCAACTATATCTGCACATTGCCACTCGCCAGAAAGAATGAACAACGTATTTCTCTTACAGATGTCGAGGCTCATGGAAAGAACGAAAGGAAAGGAAAGCGTTAGCATACGTAACTAGAGACCGCCACTCGGTAGAGCGCACACCTCCACCAGGTGAACAGTTACATTTTGTATCCACCGATGGGACTGGATCTGGATCAGGACATGATACCGAAATCTAACCGGCTTGTTCTTGTCACCAACCAACCTGTCCACACAAGGTTCCTTCCGAATCTGTCCACAACTTTTTGATCGATCCCCGCTCACAGACAGAACAGACAGACAGACAGACAGCCAAGTGTGAAAACAACGTCCTCCGCCCATACGTGTCCAGCGCAGAGGTAATTACAGTCGGTCCGATGGACGCACAAGGTGGACAGGTGAAACACAGTCTGTAAGTGTGCACATGTTTAGATACAAGGTATGGGATTGACACGAGGGGGGAGTGAGGTATGCCACCTTGGTGGACTGAAGGAGAACATGGATTGGCAAACACAGCAGATGTGTTACATGGAGACAAACTGGGTACAGTCTTTTTCAGTCTCTTTTTCTTCAAACCACATGTCCTAAAACGCTGTCAACATCCTGGCAGTGCAAGGTGGGGTGGCAGACCCGCAGCCAAAGTTTCAATAGCGGTAGCTATGGCACCATGTGGAAAGTGGGTCTTGTAATAATTAACGAGATGATATACCGAACACCAAACGTGAATGTTTTGAAAACGTCATCCCAGACAGCATCCAGATTTGAAGACTGGTTGAGAGATTAATGGGCAAAACCTGCTGCGTCTCCATTAAAGGAAGCTTTTGCTTCCATCCGCACCAAACTTAACGGAGGCTCTGCACATCCGGACTCGAGTCCAGAACGCATCAAATATCCAGCCCGAGACACTTGCCTGTTCACACCAGCTTTCCGTTTTCACTGGTTGGGAGCACAATGACGTCCATTTCTTGAGGGTCATCACGGTTCATCTCAAACATGATCCAAATGCCTTTTCATCAAGACGTTTGGCGAATTCAGCAGTGGTTGATACACTTGGTGTTTAAAAATGAAGGCAGCACAATGAACGGTATCCTGACAGAATGGAGCCTAAGGTAGCGTACAACTTACCTTTGACCCATCAAGTTGAGTTTGATTCTCTCACCAAACTATAAGCCATTGAAATCGTTCTTCGCAGGCAATGGCGTTCACCTCCATTCACCCTCCTTCGATGGACAGAAGTCTGGCAGCATTTTCCAGTGGATTGTTAGATCCCAGGCCGTAATTTCGACAAGGAGGATGAGAGGCATTTGCGGCCACTTCAGACAATCAATAAAAAAAAAAACAGACTTGCTCTCCCCTCCAGTTACATCGATCAGTGGTCCAGCTGTGCCAAGTAACAACAATACTTCAGCACATCAGAAGGGGGTAAAAGGCAATACTTTGTGACCAGCACAATGCATGAGTTCCCCAATTTTTGGGGTTCTTCTCTTCGAGACAATGCTAAACAAATACAAAATTTCCAAAAATAAACTTTGGTATGCTCTCCACACTGCACAGTGAGTCCCACAGAACTCGAGAATCCCACAGCACTCAACACTGGCACAGTAACGTCCACGGTAACTCGAGATTGCACATTCGCATCCCACAGCACTCTAACAACTGGCACAGTGATGTTCCACAGCATCCACTGCACAGTGATGTTCCACAGCACTCTACACTGCACAGTGATGTCCCACAGCGACTCTAACATGCACGGTGATGTTCCACGCACTCTACACTGCACAGTGATGTCCACAGCACTCTAACACTGATTTATCTATTTAATGATGTGGATTGTTAAGGAGATTTTATCTATTAATGATGTGGATTGTGAAAGAGATTTATATATTTCATGATGTGGATTGTTAACGGAGATTTATGGTATTGATGATGTGGATTAAGGACATGTTATAATATTTAATGATGTGGATTGTTTAAGGAGATTTATATATTTAATGAATGTGGATTGTTAAGGAGATTTATATATTTAAATGTGTGGATTTGTTAAGGAGATTATATTTTGAATGATGTGGAATTGTTAGGAGATTTTATATATTTGATGATGTGGATTGTTAAGGGATTTATATAATTTAATGATGTGATTTGTTAAGGAGTTTATATATTTGATGATGTGGAATTGTTAAGGAGATTATATATTTGATGATGTGGATTGTAAGAGATTTAATATTGATGATGTGGATTGTTAAGGAGATTTATATATTTGATGATGTGGATTGTTAAGGAGAATAATATATTATTCATGATGTGGCGTGTTAAGGAGATTTATATATTTAATGATTGGATTGTTAAGGAGATTTATATATTTCATGATGTGGATTGTTAAGGAGATTTATATATTTTGATGATGTGGATTGTTAAGGAGATTATATTTTGATGATGTGGATGTAAGGGAGATTTATAATTTTCATGATGTGATTGTTAAGAGATTTTATATATTTCATGATTGGATTGTTAAGGGGATTTATATATTCATGATGTGAATTGTTAAGGAGATTTATATATTTGATGATGTGATTGTTAAGGAGATTTATATATTTGATGATGTGGATTGTTTAAGGAGATTTTATATATTTCATGATGTGGATTGTTAAGGATTTATATATTTTCATTGATGTGGATTATTAAGGAATTTAATGATATTTCATGATGTGGATTGTTAAGGAGAATTTTATATATTTCATGATGTGGATTGTTAAGGGATTTCTATATTTGATGATGTGGATTGTGAAAGAGATTTTTTATATATTTCATGATGTGGATTGTGAAAGAGATTTATATATATTTTCCATGATGTGGATTGTAAGGAGCATTTATATATTTGATGATGTGGATTGTGAAAGAGATTTATATTATTTGGATGATGTGGATTGTGAAGAGATTTATATATTCAATGATGTGGATTGTGAAAGAGATTATATATTTCATGATGTGGGATTGTGAAAGAGAATTATCTATTTAATGATGTGGATTAAGGAACATTTATATATTTGAATGAATCGTGGATTGTGAAAGGAGATTTATCTATTTAATGATGTGCATTGTGAAAAGAGATTTATATATTTCATGATGTGGATTGTGAAAGAGATTTAATATATTTAATGATGTGATTGTGAAGAGATTTAATATATTTCATGATGTGGATTGTGAAAGAGATTTAATAATATTTCATGATGTGGGATTGTGAAGTAGATTTATCTATTTAATGATGTGGATTAAGGACATTTATAATTTGATGATGTGGATTGTGAAAGAGATTTATCTCTTTAATGATGTGGATTGGTGAACAGAGATTATATATTTCATATGGATTGTGAAAGAGATTTATATATTTCATGTGTGGATTGTTGAAAGAGATTTTATATATTTTCATGATGTGGATTGTGAAGAGATTATCTATTTAATGATGTGGAATTAAGGACATTTATATATTTGATGATGTGGATTGTGAAAGAAGATTTATATATTTCAGATGTGGATTGTGAAAGAGATTTATATAATTTCATGATGGGGATTGTGAAAGGATTTATATATTTTCATGATGTGGATTGTGAAAAGAGATTTATCTATTTAATGATGTGGATTTAAGGACATTTATATATTTGATGATGTGGATTGTGAAAGAGATTTATCTATTTAATGATGTTGGAATTGTGAAGAGAATTATCTATTTTAATGATGTGATTGTGAAAGAGTTTATATATTTCATGATGTGGAATTGTGAAAGAGATTTATCTATTTTAATGAGTGGATTAAGGACATTATATATTTTAATGATGTGATTTGTTAAGCGAGATTTAATATTTGGATGATGTGGATTGGTGAAAGAGATTTATATATTTCATGATGTGGATTGGTAAGGAGATTTATGTATTTAATGATGTGGATGTGAAAAAGATTTATATTTTCATGAAGTGGATTTTTCTTGCATTCGAGAAGTACCTGAACTCAAGTAACTGATAATGAACGAGAAGGGCACTCAGTAGAGCGCATATCTCCACCAGTAAATCTGATCCACGAGAAAATACAGGTCCAATACATTTTTTAAATATCGTGCGATATATCATTAGCTTCTATCTCTCAATGGTGAAGAATGACAAAATTTATCAGATCCGATTCGGATCTTCACAATTAATCCTGTTCGTCCTTGTCACACACCAACATGTCACCAAATTTCATCCGATCCTTCCACAACTTTTTGAGATTCCTGTACACAACAGACAGAGAGTCGTGAAACATACCTCCTTCACCGTAGTGGCAGAGGTAATGATTAGAATGAATCTTTAACATTTTTAAAGGTATCGTCAGTATTATGGAAAAAGGGAAAGTTGTAAAATAAACTTTTGTTGATATTCTAATGGGTTGCTAGGCAATGCGAAGAGGTGGAGTTTGTGATTCAAGTCCAAAACAGACGTTATTGAGTGAACGTCATCAAAACAAACATTTCCACGTTGCACCGTGTAGCTACAGCCGATTTGAAGTTTCGTCATATGATGTTAGGTCCTTCCCTTTTTGATACATGATTGAACTTCGATTAGCAACAATTGGCGTCATGGTGCTCGAGAGATAGCGATTGTATGTCTGGTCTGGGTTAATTCCTGACATGATGATCAACGCAGTATGATGAGTCATGTGGCACACTTCAGAGATGATGTAATGTAGAAGGCATGCCTGTTTACGATCGTTTACCATTCATATGAAGAATGTTTACGACTTCCTACACTGGACAACGTCTGTAACGACAAAACCCATAACATTCTCAATCATACAGCATAACACAGAAAATACTAGCTTCTTGGGTGCTATCATGTCTGTGCAAATCACATGATGTGCATGTCGAGGTCATGTGATCTCAGTGAGAAGGGACAAAGAGCGATCCTGAGGGCCAACATTTAATTAAGGATATTTTTGCTTACAAACAGTTTTGTGATTTGTTTCCGTTTTTTTCGATTTACAGCAGTATGCAAAAATTTCGGGTCTCAGTCCACCTCGAAAGTGTGAAACATTTATATCAGTGAGTGAGTGTGTGTCATCAAGTTATTAGAAGGGTGTCTATGTATATTGTCATCTTTCTGAGGTCGGCAAAATTAATTCCAGCTTGCTGGATGATTGAGCCATTCAAGTCAGAGTGGCAATCCGTCCCATCCATCGGACCATACTCTGTGCAAGAGCGTTGGTGCTGCTGAAGCAGACTCCTTGGCAATTGACCACAATCCTGGACGGTCGCACACGACGCAGGACACCAGCAAGCTGCACTCATTTTGCAACCCAGAAGGATGACAGGCTGAGACAACCCACCTGGCATTAATTTAAACCCGAGGGACGTGAACTCAGGACCCAGATCCCAAGCCACCACCCAACATCAAGCCAACAACACCAGGCTGTATGGTCAAAGGATGGATATTGATATATATTAATATCATATATATAAATGTAAATATAAACATAAATACATATATATATATATATATATTGTTAGGATCTGGAAACCATTTGCATTCAACATAACGATGTCAAAAGTCAGTTATGTGTTAAGAATGTGTTAGGCAGATCCTTCCTTTTGTCTAGTGGGAGAATCAAAGGCGTGTGAGATTTCTTTTAGTTAGGTTATTAAATCTTACATCCAACGAACCCTCCAACAACCATCTAACAACCATCCCTCTGCATGACCCTCGGCCATACGATCACCCCAACCAGCTGCCTTCTCGCACCCTGACGTGCAAAGGCAAGATCTCCCGGTTCCGGTTTCTCGCCACTCCACAACGTTGTAACTCTTTCACGATGACCATTGCAAATTATACTGTTACTCGTCAAGTATGACCTGCGTGGAAGAGTGATTGGGTTTCCGGCAGGGCCAAGGCCCCGCCGAAAGGCATGCCGTGGGACCCTGTCCAATCAAGGCGGACAGCGAGTGTTCACCAGGTCCTCCCGTGAGGAGGTCCATAAATTCCGAGCACTCTCTGAGGCAGGGGTCTTTTGGGTCTTGGAGAGTTTCTTTTGGATCTTGGGAGTCTTTTTGGGGTCTTGGAGAGTTTTTTGTGGGTCTTTTGGAGAGTTTTAGAGGGTTTTTGCTGTCACAAAAGGGGTTTTTGCTGTTACGAAGGTCGTTGAGGCGGCGAACGTGCTCTGCTGGCCTCTACAAGAAGGAAAGACGACCGACCCCTCCGTGGACCTGCTACTCACCCGAGCTCCGCCACGAACCTCGCGTCCACACATGCGAATGGGGACCAAACCAGAGAATTGCAGGTGCCGCGCATGAGTACCCTTTCCCTCCGACGCCAGGTACCAACCGAACTCTGACCCCAGCTTTGTCTCTCTCCTCAGCTGCGAGGTCCAATAAAGACTTTGGTTTCTTTTCATTTGTGTGTGTGTCTGTGTTGTGGCCTGTCTTTAAGTAGAACTGAACAAGTGTTTTGGATCATTGTAAATACTTCTTGCATATTCGGTTAAGTCTTGCTTGGTGTCTTCATTTACTGTAAATAAACTTGTTAGAAATGTTCCACTTATTTCCGTCCTTCTGAATTGGTCCAGCATGGTTGATCGGATTTACGTGGGGTTTTATCCGATAATCCGTTCATTCCAGCGCACGCTTTGGCAGTTTGCTTGGCTGCACCTGAACCGGAGTTGGAGTCGGTAGCTGGACTCTACCGCAGTCGTAGAGTGACCGGTTGAGCAAGACGTGCGAGGGCGTGGTTTCCCGGTAGTGCGAAATCGCGGTTATTTAGGTAAATTGTTTATAGATAAATAGACCTACGCTACGCGGTTGAAATATTGGCGACCAGGTCGGTTAAACGACCCGCGGCTCACGGAGTTATCCGAGCGACGGCGACAATTACGGGAGTTTGGTGGGCGACGCAAGCTTTCCACCTATGGTCGTCTCACAGACCCTGGCCCACAATATGTCTATATATATATATATACATATATAAATATATATAACAATATAAATATTATCCAAATAATACATAAATTTATATATATACATATATAAACATGCATAAATATATACATTGACATATATAAATATATATTTATATGTACATAAATATAATGTATTTAAATATGTCTAAATAATTTATATAAATATATACATAAATATATAATACATACTATAGCGCTGGTGTTGGCGTAGTGTTAGGGTAGGCGCTTGGGATCCAAAAGGTCTGAGTTCAAGCCCGTTGGCCGCTTGAATTAATACACCAGGAGGTTGACTCAGCTGTCATTCGACCTTCCGAGGTCGCGAAGTGAGTACAGTGTCTGGGCCGTGGTATGCCCGGTTAAATAGTGTACATATCCTGTGTCGTAAGAGGCGACAGGGTTGCGGCAGGAAGGGCATCTGGCGTAAAACCTATGCAAATCATTATGCGGATCGTAACGGATGATCGCTGTGGCGACCCCTAACGGAGCAGCCGAAAGAAGAAGAAGAAGAGATAGATATATACATAATATATATATATATATATATATATATATATATATAATATCATAAATATATTTATATATATAATAGCATATATATATACAAAACAATATTAAATAATATATACATATATATGCAATACATATATAACATACATATAAATATATATATATATATACTGTATATAAAATCATAAATATTGTGGAAAAATTATGAGCTTTACCAGGAATCGAACCAGGTCCTCTGGACAAAAATACCAGTGCTCTGCCATCTGAACTATTTTAATATCTCTGTGAGGTTGTTCATATCATTCCCATCGTCCAACTTTGGCATTCTTCAGCTCCCAGGATCTTTTCACTTCATGCTTGAGGTCTTGTATTGGTCATTTTCTTGATTTCTGCATCGTTAGTCCAAAATCACTGGTATTAACACCTCAATTAGCAATGCCTTCTTCTCTCTTTTTTTTTGCACACAAGTATGATATTGGTCACAACGCTTTGTTTTCGATGTTCACGCCCGATGGGATCATTAGGACATACGTGAGCGTATCTCCAGTTTTCAGTGATTGCTTAATTGGTTCATGTTCCCACAAATTTTCTGGAACTGGAATATCAAAGTTTTTGCAGATACGCCAGCGGATTACTTTACAAACTATGTTGGTCGTTTGTGTACAGCTGTCCTGACACGTTTTTTTGTTTTTTTTTCGTGTTTGGTCATTAAACGTCACATGTCATTCTCTTTGTGAAGCCCACCTCACTATACCTGTCTTTCTTCTTTTCCTCCTCTCCCACCTCTCTCTCTCTATCTCCCCCCCCCCCACACTTTGACTCGTCAGCGAAGCGACGGCTTGTATTTGTTGTATGTTAGTGTATATATATGTATATATACTGTTATTATATATACATAAATATAGTGTAAAAATGAGAATAACTAATTGAGAAGGAATACAGGAACG
>CM068953.1:203728022-203745178 GCA_035128595.1 Eptatretus atami
CTGAACTCTTTTAGGCATTAGCGGAGGTTTTTCTTTGCTAGTCGCGGTGCCGTATTACATATTTTTTCATCCTCAATTGTGGTCCATTGTTACCTTTCGTGTAACTGTGTCGGTGTGCGGTGCATTCTATTCTTCACGTCCTGAGTTAGTGTTTTCAGCATACCCATGGCGGGCAATAAGGCGCGGGCAGAAGGGGAGAGGGACTGGAGGGAAGTGGCGGGATTTTAATTTAATGAGGTGTGAAGGGGTTCGGGCTGGGACCTGTTATACTATGGACCTGTTACTTATCTCTATATAGGGGTGGTTAGGGTACTTCATGCTGGGTAGGTTTAGGTTGTTACGGGGTGCGGATTCATGTCCTCGATATGTATAGGGTGGGTCTGTATACGGCTGGGGGTATTTGGGTTCTCAAATGTCCCTATATATATGTATGGGCTCGGTTTGTATATATTTCTACCTAGGACTGTCGTCCGGTTGCTGTATATATCTCTTACTGCATTCTAGTAGCGGTATTCCCGTACACGTCTGCTGTGCGTCTTCTGATATGTTTCAATCTGTTTTTTATGAATAGTGTTGTGAGTTACATTTCGCATGTGTAGTAGGCGTTTCTCGACTGTGTATATACGTTAGCGGTAATCTCGTTCTAGTGTACGGTATGTATGTTAATTATTCTAACAATAGATACCATCAGTGCATATCCTCAGTACATCTACATAAGCGGCATATACGTATCTCTGAAATATGTTATATTCGTAGTGGGTATATATACTAGAGTTCATCATATGGACGGTGACACTTATATCTACACCTTCTCTATCGGCTGGTATATTACACATAGTATTATTAGTGTTATATATGGCGGCTATATACATACAGTAGTAGGTAACCAAAAACATAATATATATATATCGTCATGATATATATGTATAGGTTTCTTCTATGTCGAGGATATATATGTTTTCAGCGTGACTCATGATTACTACCATATATATTATATTACAATTATATATATATATATATATATAGGCTCAGCATAATATGCAATACCTATACGCTAGATTACTACTATAGATGTATGAGTGTATATTCACCCTAGTTTTACTATTTTTTGTGCAAATTAGTGTGTATTTAGTGTACATATAGATATTCTATCTAGCAGCGTCGTGCGTCCTATGACTGTTCCCTATATAAGATGTATCAGCTGTATTTACCGCTGTTTGCTCTCTATAGATTAGTAGGTACGTATATTTGGCGTATTCTTATTAGTTAGGTAGTCTCTTGAGTTCTACGATTTTGTTCCTTAAGTTAAGCGGTTTTATAAGAACTGTTTTCAAGTGCGTGATCACGTACGTTCCTCGTATATAATATAATATTATATGAATTTGAAGTTTTTCTTTGTTTGTTGTGTGTTTGGTCTGCGGCCTGATGTGAGCCTTGATATCGGTGTTCTGGTCCAGTGTGCGGTCATGGGAGAAGTGTTGAACAAAAATGTCGTGAACGGTACGCGGATGGGAGGCTATTGGAGGGTGCAAGGGCGGCCGGGTTCGTCTGGGGGAGGGCGTGTGTTTTTCCATTCAACCCCTAGGCTATGAGGGTTGCGTGCTATATTCGCACTGGGTGGTCTATTGGCTCGCGTTAGGGTGCGGTATTCTGTCGGGATGTATTAGTAGTGCTATTGCAAAGAGAACCGGCAACGCGGCGGCTGCATGTCACGGGACTAGTCTATATATGCGGGTCCACTGCATGTATTATGATGGTTTCGTGGTGTAGCGGTATCAGTGCTGGATCTTCGTTGCGACTTCGTAACTGTTCTGTCAGGTGTGTGTCTTAGACGGGGGCTGGAATTGGTAGTCCTCAGATACCGGAGGGCTTCAGATCGATGGGTTACTGTGAAGGTGAATGTCTAGGGCGGTCCTAACTGGTGGAGTTCTAGATTTCCGTGACGGGTGTTTAGAGGGATTTTCTCCAGTTGGTTCATCGTCGGTTGCGGATAGGCTGGTTTTGGCAGATGCTCGAGTATCTTCTTTTTCTTATCATTTTTGAAAAGCAGTCGGCTGCCAACACAAATCGCCACAAGCCATACCCAACAACAAATAGCACAAGCATCATTCCCAACACTAAACTCGAACTACAGACACTCCGCTGGTTTAGTGCTCAATCTAACACGGGTCTTCGCAAACATGGTTGGGACTTCTCAGCATTCGGGGTGGCATCTGGCTGCACTTTACGGCCGCCTGGCAGGGTCAGAGACTATACACTCGAGCAAACAGCTGCTGCTGTAGCTTCTACTTATCTGAGACCTTTCTGTCCCAGGGAGTGGCGCTAGCCGAACAACCTGGTACATACACCGTTTTTACCGGACGAGTCTGGCAAGTTACGCACGTGGTCCTCGGGGATTGTGTTAAATTTTGAAGTGAGTAGGCCATGGGCTTGGTTAATGCGTTGTTTTGTTCTGCAGTGCGAAGCGGATCCAGCAGAGCTTCAGGCTCCGATTTTTTTGCAAGTAACGATACGATTCAAAATGGTTGAGGTTATGGAGGTAGGCTGTGAGCGATGGTTAGAGCGTATGTCTGAACGGATTGATTGTTTCAGCAAGGTACATGAGTAGATATTGACATGATACGGGTGATAGTTCGTCTCCCTCGGCCTATATAGAACCGATTTCGGAGTCAGGAACGAAGTCGCGGGCAGGACCGTGTGCTGGGGTAGTCCGTGGAGATGGCAGCAGCGTGCGGTGGCGGACAGTAAAGATGGAAGTAAGCAGTGTGTGCGTCGGCATTCAATGCGTAGATAAGGAGTGGGAGAGATGGAGTGGGCAGAGCGTGTCGGAAGTCATATTGGGTCTGAGAGCGGGGGAGTCAAAGTGGGGAGTGGGGGCAATGTGGCAGTCAAGTCTGGAGTTGGTGGGGGTGGAAGTCATGCGTGTTCGGAGGGTAGTCGGGGTCGAGTTGCGGGTTCGCAGTCAGTGTGTCGGTGTCTTGGGACGCTCCTGGAGATCGGAGACGGGGCAGTCATCGCGTGCAGTGTGGCGAGGGACTTGAGGGGGAGGGGTGGCTGCGGCGGAGTGTGGTGAGGGTTGCCGCAGATATTCGGCACTGCGACACAGATTTACGGAGATTCATGAGAATGCGTTTGTGGAACGAGAGATTCGAAAGCGAAGCGGCGAGGGGAGCTTCGGTTGACCTGGGGGTGGAGCTCAGGAACGATGCTAGGGCTGCGGGAAGCGGAGGGTCAGAGTGAGCGAGGGGTGTGTAATGCGGGTGGGCATTGGGTGGTGTCAATGCCAATAGCCATTGGATGGCGGGGTGTGGGTCACGATGTTCGCCAAGCACGGATGATGCACATCACGAGGCGGGGTACAAGTTCCACTCTCGATTCGGTGATCGTGGCCGTCATCATCTTGGGGGTGTTACGGGATTGTTCGCATTTCGGCTAGCATGCATATGGTCCTATTGCGCGCAGGAGCCAGCTTGATCCCGTGCTCTTAATGAAGAGAGGCTCATTCCTTGATATTTCTTTGCAATGCGATATATGTGGGCCGCAAGAGTCCGTACAGTAAAATTGATAATAAGTGAACTGTCAGAGGTATATGTTTGACGGTCGTCCATTTAGAGGGAGGGTGTGGTTGCTTGTGCCTTGTGGTTTGAGTCTATGGACGTGGCTATGTAAAATGGTTCGCCGGTTTGCAGCTATCGGTGAGACTTGTATAGGGTTAATGGTGTCATTTGTAATACGGTGCGATATAGTGACTCGCGTTCTGTGCTAATTATAGTGTGGCTTTTGTGGGATGGTCCGACTCTAGTGGTGCTCAGACGCTCGTCTTTCCGTGCCAGAGTGCTTTTGATGTTTTGTTTTGAATAGTTCCGATCCTGACGAGGTCAGTGAAGGAATTGGGTGAATCTTCGAGGTGGTAAACGCACGAACGGTTAAATAGTCACAGTCATAGTCGGTGGAGAGAAATTTCGTTGCGGGCGTTCCTGTCTGGGGTTATTTCTATAGCGGAAGCTATGACGCCAAGCTTGGTACAGGCATCGGATCTTATAATGTCGCAGCATCAGGCTAAGTGGAAGCTGGATTAGCGGTTCGAGGCATGGCTTTCAACGGCTTACACAACTTCCAGAAGGCAGTTGCTATGTGGACTGCGGAGGTTATGGAGAGGAGAGTCATGACTGGTGACACCTAACTCTTGGTAAGGAATTCGGACGGTGTAGGGTCGGCTTAATATGATAGAGGATCGAATGTGTTTGGCGAGAACGAACTTAATCAGGTAGTACGAGGGTGGAACCACTGAAGGATTTCTTAGGCAGAGAACGATTGTAGTGGTAAGTGGCTCGAACAAGACTGCACTAGCGATGGGACTAGCTCTCTGAGTAAGCTGGGTAGATGGGAGGTCCGGAGTGCGAATTGCTACGCAAAAGTGCTGCGAGGCTTTGTAGTGGAAAGTGTGGGAAGCGGTCGCCAACATACATGGGGAATTGGGTATACTGTGTAGCGAGGGCTTTCGGGGGAGTGTCTGGCCGCACTGATGGAGACGTGACTGGGATGACACGTAGCACTAGAATGGGTCGCTCGGAACATAGAGGTGTGGCGAATGTCTAAGGTATAGAAGTTAGGAGGTAGCCTCGCAGTAATAGAGGTGTAACCCTATGATGGGCATACGTAGCCAGAGGGTACACTTAATATACTCGCCTAATATAAAGTGTGATATAGGAACGACTTTGTGGAGTATGAAACATAACTGTATGAGATGTATATCGAAATGGAGTACTATTGAGTTAGGTGATAGGGTAGTCTATGAGTGGTAATATTCAGTGGTTATTCTACTCATTGGGAGTCAAAATGCTTGTGTATTGTTTTATGTATAGTGATATATGTATGGCTTGCGAGTTCTGTACCCTGTTCCTGTATTCGATGAATATTTGAGGGCTGAGTGAGGTCTGAATAAGGAGGACTAGTAACGTGGTGATAATAATACTAATCACCCGTGGGGGTGTGGTGCTGTATGATTTACGTATCTAAGCACCAGGAGTTTGTGTGAATATTAGCGGTATTCAGGCGATGGGCTATAGCTGATTGATAAATATGTATAGGTGGTGTTCACGATATAAGTACATAGTGAGGCTTCTGAGTTTTTACATGCTCCCAGTATTGGTGGTACTCGAGACACGCTAGTTGTGCGCGCATTTTTGTTCCATGACTGTGAGAACATCACGAACTATTATCGCATTTTCCTTTATTTTCCAACTGTTGAGCTAGATCTTAATCCATATTAATATCACTCATGTGGGATTCCACTCATAGCTTATTTTTAAAGTTGAGGTCTTTTGGGAGTGAGTAGTGCGTTTTCTGATGGTCGACGGTTATGAGAGATCGATGTAACTAATTCCAAGATGCATAGTTAAGCCCGCACTATATTAGGCAAAGATTAATATTGAAAAGGTACTCGCAGCTTGGAGAGATGATTTACAGCCAGTGGAGGAGTTGATAGGAGTTTGCACTTTTCATCGGGTATGAGGCGAATGGGTATTCGTGTCTGTACGTACTGGCTATTAGGGATTGTTATATGTTGTGAGGGACGAGGTAATCGGTGACCTTTGCGACCTTCCCTAAACCATAACAGTGATCTGAGGCAGATTACTAGTTTTGGCATATTTTTGTTGTGGAGGGTCATTGGTTTGGTGGTTGATCTAGGGGCTTCTGCGGCACCACGTGTGGTACTGTGATCAAGACTTTGTGGAGCTCTGTGTGGTCGAGCACTGTGCTAATGTCTTCCAGGATGTGGTGCCTCTCACCAACTGCTATCTCGGGGCCGGGCTCACATACTCTCCTGGGCATACTTTCTGAGTACTAATTTCCTTGCGCCGGGCGAGGTGCTCAGAAAGATTATAGACGGGGTGGAGGAAACTATGGCGTTTAAGCAGTGCCGGGATACGGCAAATCTTTCTCAGTATGAAAGGATGAACTGGATTGACAATTGATTCTGAACGGACAGATACAGATATCGCATATATTGATGACCTGATTGGTGCTATTGGATCGAGATGGCGGGCGGTAAGTTTCACAGCACGGCGGGGCAGCATATTGGTTGAGGAAGTTTTGGGAGCCAAGAAGAGGCAATGTATGGCACAGAAGATAGTACACATAAGAAAGTAGCACTAAGTCAAAGACTGGTCGCAATGTCATTTCGGGGCATGGTGTGACGGAGCGCGAGCGTGTGTGGTTGTACTGCAGGTGCAAGCAGGGAAAGGAGGCTGTGCTAATGAAACTATCAGTAGTTCGGGAGCGATATGCGCGAAAGACAATAAAGCGGGTTGATTGGGGTACTCTGGAGGATGTCAGAGCACGACACTAGGATCAAACTAAAACGCCTAGATTTGTCATTGTTTGGGGGCAGAAGCGGATCTAGAAGTGTCTTCGAGTTAGGCCGGGGTCGAGTTTTTTTGGCACTAGCTTAGTTATCATTTATTGCTACCGAGGAGGTCTATCGGATATACAGAGTTGTAGGCGTAGGTGCTCATTGGGGTAGGGTAAAATGATTGTGCCTCGTTATATTCTTTGTACAGTAACGACTAGAGATATCCTGGGGTCTCCTTTATAACACGGTTCTAACAATGTTAATTCTGCTAGATGGTATTGCGTAGGGTACGTGGTGCCTTTTCCTCCGGATTTAATGAAATTATCTGGTGTGTTTCTGGGGGGTGTCGACCGGCGATGCACGTCTCGTCAAACAGCTAAGTGTCGAGAGCTCTCTGTTCCTGTGCACTACCTTCTAACTGGTCGGACTTGGAGCCGTTTAAGAGACTTGTGATTGGAATCAGTCACTATGACCTCTCTTTTTTTGATCTTCATTCGATAGGCCTCACATGCCCAGCACAAATTCCTGGCGGCACCATACATTGTCACCCTTTACACTTAACATCACATGTCTCTCTCATGTTCATTTGTCATTGTCTCTTTGGTCATACTGTCTACTATTTTCACTTTGCTTGCTTTCATTTTTTTCGCTCATCTGTAATATACAAGAATTTCTGAACTATGTAGAATATCTTTTGGGATTTTGTTTTCTTTTTTCTCGTAGAGCGAGCCTATGGAAAGAGGAATGGTTGACTGGAGTGGTGTTAGGCGGAACAATTGGGTCACGCCACGCAAGGGAATAGACGAAAAGGAAAAGGAGTGATACTCCATTTTGTAGAAAGTGTGCATTTTATATATTTTTACAGATGAAGTTGAAGTAGAATGCAAATGCACTAAAGTGAGTGCTTTCATTTAAAACACTCATTACATAGTGACACAGTTTTTCTTTACCGCTTTCATTTCAGGGTCCTTTTAATTTGTTTTGTGTGCATAAGGTGAGGTGATTTATCTGGCTTAAGGTGTTTTTGAAAGTATCGGACGGGCTACGGAAGCACTTATTAGCGCGGTTTTTTGCATACGGAGGGATCGCAATGGTATAAGGTGATTATAGTAATATGGATGTGGTGCACATCTCTACCTATGAGAAGGCTTCCGGCTACGAGTGGTAAGACACATCTCTCTCGACAAACAATCCCTCATTGGTGAATTGAACAGTGCATACCCTCGATTTGTTTGGATCCGCCCCTGCATAGCTGTTACGATATGATGAATGTGCCTAATAAAAGAAACGGAGTATGCCGTCGTGCAGAGCTGATACTTACGAATACTCATATAAAAATTTAGACATACACAATGGTGTTGTAGGTTCAGGTGAGTTATTGAATGATGTAAATCTCTTCATTTTAATTGTAATGGGATGAAATGTGGGATTTTAGAAGTTATGACAATGTTTCACTTTTTTTGATAGCGATTAATTCATGAGAGGGATTGATTTTCTTTTTTTTTTGTAGAATTGGGTCGTGACTAATGTCGGAATCCGAAAGGCGTTTGTGACAGAGTGTAATGACTAAAAATGTCTTCTTGACTTTTGATTCAGTCATTACAAATGGAAATGATGGTTATATGTTCGGATCTGATATTAAATTTGTGATGTTTGGGGCGATGGACAGACAAACAAAACAAGAAAGATGTTTTTGTGCAGAGCAATTCCGATACTTGAAATCTACCCTTCAAAGGTGCATCTCAAATTGTCTTTTTTTAGATTAAATTGACAATTTAATCGAAAGCTTCAAGTGTCATTGGAATGCAAAATTGATTATTTATTCAGATTAAATAGATGATATATATGCTAGTATAGGGGTTAGATTCTTTGGGAGGAGTTTTGACTTTGACCAGATTTGGTGGAGTCCTCAAAATATTTTTTTTCGCACTACATCAGTGATGGATGGCATGGCAAATCATAGGTGCTTTTTATTTTCAGGTAATGGTATGTAATATTTAGAAGATAGTTTATCAGTTGAAACATTTAGAAATTTTAGGAGGGGTTTGACCTCTTAGTTGCGTTTTGGACCTACGGTAAGTTGGTTGTTATCATATCAGTAAGCTTTGGATTATATGCAATATGCTTGTTCAACTTTCAGTCAAATGGGTCGGCTTAGGGAAAAATGAACGCTTTTAGCAAACTTTGAGAGATCAAGATTGACTTTGACCTCAAATGCAAGAGTCCATCCTCAGCTTGAGACTACTTGCATTAGAGTTGGTAAAACGATGTATTTATGAAATACGGTTTTAGGAAATTGTGACGAGGTGTTAATAGACCATTGTTAAGTGCACAAAATAAGGGATGGTTGATTCAATCATGATGCAAATGTCTACTTTGGCATGGGATGTTCCTTAGGGTCATAGAACAAATTTTATCGACACGGTCATATCTAAATTCAGATGGCGACGTCGAACATATTTGGAAAATGGCCGTCATAGCTCATGACGTTGTATAAGACTATTATGAAATGTATTTCCTCAGCTAATTGAGGGCGGACTTCTTTCGGAATTCAGCCTATGGCTTTCAGATGCATTAATAAGAGGTGAAATCAAAAATAATCACAAATTATAAAAATTTTATTGTTTTTAACACATACGAAATTGAGGTAATTAGGGTTTATCGCAATCGCATAATGTCGATATTACACAAGTTATTGCCTCTTCTTCTTTGTCATGGTAATCTGCAGGTGTGGGTGCACGACCTTGAATCTGCAGAGAAAGCATACAGCGCTGTATCTGCACGAGCATTACAAAGGAGCTTTACATTCGTTTACATTGCAAATGGACGCACGTTCTTCTTCCCACTCATCTGGAAATTGGGATCTCATTCAGATTCGAACTTGTTGTGTGTATGACGAGAGTGTGGTGATGCTGATGCATGTTCATGGGGGCTGATGTTGCGCGTCGTAGAGGATGGATTTATGGTAATGTTTTTCAACAGTGTGGTAGAAATGTGTTTACTGCTGAGGGGGACAACCTCAACATGTGACAGTGAAAATGACTGAATTCGCAATATCTGTACTAAGCACTGCTAAAGGTCTAACGAGATGCACAACTCTGGCTGATGCAATCATGTTAGAGCTTCACGGCAGTTTGAAGATGTGGACTTTCATAGCCATATCAGGCAGGAAGCTGGTGCGTTTCCCTATTTGTTGTTGGACGTGGAAACATGTCACGTTTCTTGGATTGCATATGCAATGAGTTGAAGAGGTGATCTGCTGCCATTGGATGTTTGCATAACTGGAATGTCTTAGAATCCAGGATGATGACTGATGATAGAGTGGTCATAAGAGCATGTAAGGATGAAACGCAGAGTGGTTGGGATAGGATTCAGCTTCAGATGAGGTTGGAAGTGGAAACGTAAAGACTTGCGAATTTGAAGATATTCTCTGACGGAGGATTTGGTGCTTTGTGCAGGTGAGAATTCAGTTGATGTATGTTTTTCATATCATATAGCTTTGGATAGGTATCGTCGAAAACAAGAGACACAGAACCGTTAATCTTTACTGCTTGATTCAGGAATCATGCGCTCAAATGTTACTCTAAGGCGTGTTGTATTCGCATTGATGTAGGGACAGCTTATTCACCTGACTGGGCAATACCGCCTACAGTTTGGGAGGATATAGTGGAAATTTGCTTGGGGTTCAAGAAACATTAACTCCCGACGCAATATGGCGTGCTTCGCAAGGAAAACTACCAGTCCGCCCAAACATAATTCCGAATATACCTGCCCCGCACGAACCTTTTTTTTTTTCCCCTTCCGCCCAAACAGAAACACAAGGGACATACAGATGTAAGTTTCGGGACTTGTCAATACAGTGTATACGCTTAGTATGGTGAGAAGATGTTGGTTGGCAATATTAACCCGTAAAACGTTTAGGTGGGATGAGCACAGGATGCATTTGAAGATCGAAGCTGTCATCAGCATGAGATGCGAGGAGGTCTGGATATTGACCCAGAAGCCACATGCTCGTAAGATGGTCCAAGATGGCATTGGCTTCCTGGTACTGCAGAACACGGTACAGCAACCAACATAAGCTTCTTGTAAACATGATGGAAAATTCACTCGGGGAGTACCATGTGAATACGTACGCGACCAGTTGGAGGTGAGGCTTGCAAGTTGCTGATTGCCCTAAGTAAGGCCAGTTGTTCTGGGTTGAGACCTCAAATCGTGTCGACAAAATCTGCTGCAAATCTTTTAAGATCACAGTTCGATATCTCGAAAGCTCAATTAGGTTAAAGAGAAGCGCCGATAAAGTCGATGGTCAGTCGGGGATAGACATGCGCACCGACCTGCATTCATGCACCTACTGAGAGCCGTGAATGACCCTTCATTGATGATATGGGGCATTGCTCATTGCCATCATCCTGACGATTCACAAACCTCTGGTGGCTTACGTAATAACACAGAAACCATGGGTGGTTCAGCCATGTCCTCCCTGCTATCCAGCCTCAACTAACATGGAAAGGTTGAACGAACAGAGTGAAATAAATGAAGCTTGTTACTATGAGTCAGGTTCTGATTTCGTCATGAGTCCCTGATCTACGCAGTATTCCAGGTGTCGAGTAGTTACATACAGTAGATGGTGTATATCCTACAAAGTGTGTCTTATAACGCTTAGGGACGAGTTTAGCCGCCGCACGCTGCATACAAGGGGTACTCTATATGGAAGCAGAGTCCCATATTCTGGCTGGCATGCCTGACATTGCGGCCCTTTGTGCTAGTGCTCAGTGTAATCGGGATTGCACCCTCCATCCAAGTGCGACACTGCCGAACCTCCGATAATTCCATGTTGGTGTGCGATATTATCTACAAGATGCCCATACTACTTTGGTGTGACCAGTACTGCTATGGGACTAGTTGAAGGCCAAATGGTGCAGGTGGAGCTGTCACTTCCTAGACGTCCTGTTGTTAATTTGGTATGCCGAGATTATTCGATTGGTGGGTCTGATTTACACGTCGCTACACGTGATTCCAATGTGGGAGGGGGGGGGGGGGGGGGGGGGGGTGTACATCATCGACTTCGTCTAGTAGCTAGTCCAGTAGCAACTGCGGCTGAATTGGTGTGAGACTGGAGGTCTTATATGGACACTAGACCTAATGGAGGCCTGATACCGATGAGTTCAACGCATGCTCAGTATAGAAATACCTCCCAACAGGACACGATTCTCCGAGTGTGCTTTTCGGCCGTCCAATTGAGACTTCATACCAATAGCTGGCAGATACCCAAACCATAACACTGCATAGACTCTGGGGCTCGGAGGAATGCACTCCCCCGAACGCACTGAGAGACGCGACGCGGTCTGAACATACGAAGAGATCTGTTGTTGTCGCAGTATGTTCGTCAGAATCAGCGGGCCAACTCAAATGGGCAAAAGGCATCATCGTGAGGTCGAGTTTGCAATGTGGTGAGTGAGGTTAGGAAGGTACTCTGCGCAATAGGAATGCTGAAGTAATTCCTGGCTAAACGGCCAACAAGAAGATCGTGGTGAAATTGGGTGGAAGAACGATGTGTTTTGGCGGAACATCGTGCACAACACAACCGACAGTCAAGGGGGTATGGCCATCATTTCATCAGAGCAACATCACGTCAACACGACGCACTCCAAGCCAGCATGCTACGGTTTCCTGTTGAATCACATCAGGGTCAACGAAGACTCCGCCGCGAGTCGTTTCGATGATGTACAACAAGATCTATGAAGTCGTCGAGGTAAACTCGGCATGGCGAGACGCCAATACACCTCAGGTCCGGTCAAACTAAGAGTCGCAAAAACCCGCTGCCAACAGGATGCTGCACACAGAGGTCGCGAAGCACCAGTCAAGCCGCTGGACTCTTGATGAATTGATTCATGGCATCGAATTATCACTGTCTCAATCCTTGACTTCTGGAACATCTACATCGTCAATACTGTCGTGAAAATCGTGTTTCAGACTTGTAACTATATTTTTACATTTCAAGATGACGATATAAGGTAGGGAAGTGCACCTGAACAAACAAACGGCATAAAAGCCGCTTCAAGAATTTTGACAACAACGAGTAGCCCGCGAGGAACGATGGTGGCGTGACGTCAGAACTCGTAGCAGGAGAAGTACTGCTTCGTGGGGACAGCAGCCGGGGGATTCAGAGGAAGAAGGAGACGACAGCAGGCCGTTGTTGTGTTGTGAAGGCCCAACTGCATCGGACGAGAATGGCAGGTGCACACCGGACGTGTGGGACGACGAGCAGTGTGAGACGCACGAGGCAGTGTGAGGACGCAGAGGACGTGTGAGACTCGCACGAGGACAGTGTGATGACCGCACGAGGACAGTGTGAGGGCGCGAGACAGTGTAGACGAGAGGACAGTGGCGAGGACCGCACGAGGACAGTGGAGACAGGCCGAGGACAGTGGAGACAGACTAGGACAGTGCGAGGGCGCACGAGGAACTGCACGAAGGGAGCGCGAGGACCGCACGAGGACAGTGCGAGGAACGAGAGGACAAAGTGCGAGGGACGACGAGAAGTGGAGGACGCACGAGGACGTGGCGGGGACCGCACGAGACAGTGCGAGGAGCGAGGACAGTGCGAGGACCACGGGACGAGAGACGCGCGGGAGACGAAGGACAGTGCGAGGACCGCACGAGACGTGGAGGAGCACTGAGGACGTGCGAGACCGCACGGGAAAGTGCGAGGACGACGACGGAGCCAGAGGATGCGGCGAGGACGCACGAGGCAGGCGAGGACGTACGAGACGTGCAGGCCGATCACGCAGGTGGAGGAGACGAGGACATGGCGAGGAGAACGAGACAGTGCGAGGGACGCAAGAGGAACAGAGTGCGGGAGAGAGACGCACGGGACCGCGAGGACGACGAGACCGTGGAAGGACGCGAGAGACAGTGCGAGGACGACGAGGACAGTGCGAGGCGCACGAGGAAGTGCGAGAGCGACGAAGTGGAAGGCGTACGAGAAGTGGGGACGCGAGACAGTGCGAGGACGAAGGGAGCAGTGCAGACGCACGAAGCGTGGAGGACGCAGAGGAATGCAGGACCGATCGACGACATGCGGGGCTAGAAGAAGTGGTGAGACGCAGACGACAGTGGAGGACGACCGGAGGAAGGTAGAGCGAGAGAAGTGGAGGACCACACGAGAAAGTGCGAGACGCACGAGACAGTGCGAGACCGACGAGGACTGCGAGACCGACGAGAAGTGCAGAGATCGAGAAGTGTGAGGACGCCAGACAGTGGAGGACGCCGAGGATACTGGAGGAAGAAGAGGACTAGTCGAGGACGCACAGGGAAGTGCGAGGAGCGAGACAGGCGGGACGCAAGACAGTGCGGGACGAGAGAAAGTGGAGGAGCCGCAGAGGAAAGTGGAGACAGTGCGGGCCCACGAGGAAAGTGCGGGACGCAGAGGAAGTGGAGAGACGCAGAGGAGGTGGGCTTTTGAGAAGGATTGGAGTTGACTGTGGCATTTTGGAAAGAGGAGGCCGGGCATTGAGAGATTCGGACACAGTAGATTGTGCATTTTAGTAGATACGTGCCGTAGTGCGCGCGAGTGACAAAAAAAAAACTTTCAACGCGAGATAGAAAAACAACATCACAGGCCGTTCCTTGCTCTCGAAACGACGCTGATTGGGCCTGTGTTTATCTAAAGCGGATAAGAGAATCGAGATTTAGAATATCAGTCAGCATCATGTAACGGAATGTAGCATCCGATTATGTGCATTGAAGTAAACTGCGTGAACAACATCAGAGTTTATTTAAAATCAAGTTTCTCCTGTTTTGCTTGCATGAATTCGACGCCATTGGACACATTGCCACTCTACGCCACGTAACTAAGGATGCCACTTTCCCATCGGCCAGCCTACCGCAGCACGTGTCCATGTCATTGGCTCTCGTAAAAATGCCATAACTTGGGACCACTTGTCCGATTATTTATAACCTTGAAAAGGCCATATCAACAGCATATACAAGTTCAATACATCATAAGTGCGTACATCGAGACCAGCTAGTTGTCCACGAAACATAAACACCACACACACACATCAATTTGTAGGTTATAAATAATGAATCAGAGTGGGGTACGAGGTGCAGTCATGAAGAACGAACCCTGATCTCGTGGGTCAATAAGTCGTAACACTGTGGGCTTTGAGCCTGAGGGAGTGCTCAGCTCGCGGAATTACCTGATACAGTTCCACAACCTCTGATAAAGCTCTGGGCCAATTAAAGTAAAGACAGTTTGTAGCAGGTTTTCTTATTTTGTGTCCCTTTGTGTTTGAGCTGTGTGCGACGCATCGAGCTGTAGGATTTATTTATTTCACATTATATCATTTCTTTTGATTATGTTTTTGAATTACTTGTGGAGTTCAATTGACAGTTAAGTGTGTTGGATTTTGAAGAAATTGTAGTCGGTCGAGGATAAACCCTCTGTTGCATCCGGGTCATATCCTATTGCTCCTTCCTCCATCCTTTCGCAGCTTTTAATCTCTAATCAATGTCCGCACTTCGAGGATTAAGTGCGGTCATACACCTGACTACTCGGCCGTCTGGGGCGATTGGTGTTAACCACCCGTCACCACAATATTTGCGTTTTGGGGGGGGGGGGATGTTAACTTGGTCTGGCACCTTGGACAAAATAAACAAATAACCATAACACTAACATGTCTGGGGGAGCCGCACTCTGACAGACAAAACCACACACTATACTAGTGTGGAGCTGGGGTGGGGGGTTAGCTTGCGTCCACAGTCACTCCCTGACAAGATATCTACATACTTATCATTACATACTACAATTAGCTGTGGATCGGCTCACTCCGTGTCTACATACACGTCGTTTTTTTTATACCATTGTCAAGGTTGCGTTATGAGAGCTAACAACAACGCATAGCAAGGGGCGGCATGAGAGCATGAGAGAGAGAAGGAAAGCCAAACAGTGGGGAACAGAGACATTAGGAATGTTGTAAGGAGAGGGGTGGGGTACGGGGAACATGGGAATACTAAGAGTTTCGAGACACATTACAACGGGACTTTCAGGAGGAAAGCAGGAATATGAAGAGCGATGAGTTTTGGGCTGCGATTACGGGCTCCGAAAAAGATGGAGTTAGATGCGGGGACGATTAAGAGAGGTGGTAGGTGAACAGCTGTGTTTGAACGCCTGACGACGGAAGAATGGATTGAACGAGTGAGGCGAGTTTATCCAAGGTGGAAAAGAGAGGAATGAAAGATGAACATGATCACTGATTCGGAGTTTGGTAGTTTTACCAGAATGGAGTCTGCTGGCGACTTTGAGCGCCATGCGGAACTATGGGGGAGGACATATTCACAGACAGATCGCACTGTCCTCGTGCGGTCCTCGCACTGTCCTCGTGCGGTCCTCGCACTGTCCTCGTGCGGTCCTCGCGCGGTCCTCGTGCGGTCCTCGTGCGGTCCTCGCACTGTCCTCGTGCGGTCCTCGCACTGTCCTCGTGCGGTCCTCGCACTGTCCCATAAAATGGTCAAGGCAGCGAAATGTTCAATGCCAGCAAAGACCAGGAGGTAAACTTGATTTTAATTAACTCTGAGTGTGTAAGTATCACAGCAGTGTGTTACTTTCAAATGCAGCGATAATTGAATGTTGAACTTCTGTGGGCACGCACCATTCGTAGCATGATGACTTACGTGTATTTAATATTTTCGATTTCTATTGCGCATTTAAGATAAACCACAATGCGCCAATCCAGATCGTTCGTTTACGAGAAGCGAGAGACACGGCCTGTGTGTTGTTTGTTTTCTATCTGCCGTTTGAAAGTTTTTGTTTTTTTTTTTTGTGCACGTACGGCGACGCACCATACGTGGCACGTACTACGTGACTAAAATGCACAAACCTACTGTGTCCGATACCTTCAAAGTGCGGCTTTTCCTCTTTTCCAAAAAGTGGCACGTCAGCTCCAAATCCTCTTCAAAAGCGCCACCTGCCTCTTGTGCGGTCTCGCACTGTCCTGGGTCTCGCACTGTCTCGTGGGTCCCGCACTGTCCCCTCCTGCCACCCCCCGTCGTGCGGTCCCGCACTGTCTCGTGCGGTCCCGCACTGTCCTCGTGCGGTCCTCGCACTGTCCTCGTTGCGTTCCGCACTGTCCTGGCGCTCCGCAGCTGCTCGGGGCCTCGCACTGTCCCTGTGCGGTCCACCGCACTGTTGTCGCTCCGTGCTCGTGGTCCGCGCGTTGTCGACCTCGACTGTCCTCGTGCGGTCCTCGACCTGTCCTCGTGCGTCCCTGCACTGCCCGCTGGTCCGCCTCCGTGCGGTCCACACTGCACTGTCCTCAGTGGCGGTCCCCGCACTGTCTCGTCGGTCTGTCGGTCTTCCCGCAACTGACTCGTCGGTGCGCGGTCCTCTTGCGCACTGTCTCGTTCGCTGGTCCCGCATCGGACTGTCCTCGTGCGGTACTCGCACTGTACTTCCTCGTGCGTCCTCGCACTGCTTCTCTGCGTGCGTCCTCGCCACTGTCTCGTGCGGTCTCGTCACTGTCCTCGTGCGGTCCTCGTCTCACGTGTCCTCGTTGTCTGCGTGTCCTCGCGACTGTCCTTGCGTGCGAGTCCTCGCATCTCGTCCTCGTCTGCAGTCCTCGCACTGTCTCGTGCGGTCTCTCACTGTCCTCGTGCGGTCCTCGCACTGTCCTTCGGTGCGGTCCTCAGCACGGCTGCGGCCTCACATGTCTCGTCGGACCGGTCCTTCACACTGTCCTCGTGCGGTTCTCACACTGTCTCGTGCGGTCCTCCACTGTCCTTCGTTGCGGTCCTTCACACT
>CM068953.1:203759328-203769590 GCA_035128595.1 Eptatretus atami
GGGAAACCCCAGCCACTCTTCCACGCGGGTTCATACTTGACGAGTAACAGTATCAATGTTGCAAAGGTCATCGTGAAAGAGTTACAACGTTCGTGGGAGTGGTGAGAAACCGGAAGCGCGAGATCTTGCCTTGGCACGTCAGGGTGCGAGAAGGCAGCTGGTTGGTGGTGGATCGTGATGGGCCGAGGGGTCATGCAGATGGGATGGTTGTTAGATGGCTTGTTGGAGGGTTCGTTGGATGTAAAGATTTAATAACCTAACTAAAAAGAAATCGCAACGCATGCCTTTGATTCTCCCACCAGACAAAAGGAAGGGGATCTGACTACACACATACTTAACGACATAACTGACTTTTGGGACATCTGTATGTTGAATGCTAATGGTTTCCAGATCCGTAACAATATATACACTGTAAGGTCGCCTTTTCTACGTTTTCTGTTTGTGTGTTTTTGGAGTAGTGCGTGCCTTTCATTTACACCACTTTTTAAATTTACGTTCATGAGTGTTTGGAATGACTCGATTCGAGTGTGTGAGTGGTGCTGCGATTTAATTTTCGCACTGAACAGCATGAAAACGTGTTCGTTATAACAGCTGATTGGGGCTAGATCGATTGCGTCCCTCACCCTCCCCTCTCTCAGTTAGTTTCTGGAAACCCTCCATCTTAGCTTCCTGCGTTGGGTGAAGTGTTTCCTACTTTGTGCGTGAATTGTGCCGCTGTAATAAGTGTAGCCTTTGCAATCATGAGTGTAAAGAGTCCATGGTGTAGCGAGGTTGTTAGTGTGAGCAAAAGACAGAGGAAGGCCGTCACTGTTGAAGTAAAAAATGAAGGTGATTGTATTGTAAGTTGAAGTAATTGTAAATTGAAACCGTTAATGTTTTACCATTCAAAAAATCCCAGGGCTCTGAAGGGATATGTTTAAAAATGTTTGACTGTCTGTTGATATTCAAATGCCAAGGGCTAGATAACAGGTATAATATTTTGTGAATATTTTAGCTCCCAGCTTGCTACCGAGTTGAAGGAATATTGTGAGAAGGAGAATTTGAGTTTTAAAATTCTCATCCTCCTCGATAATGCTCCAGCTCATCCAACATCCATCCAGGACCTCAACGAGAACATGAAGGTTGTGTTTCTTCCACCCAGCACGACATCTCTAATTCAACCCATGGATCAGGGGATGATTGCTACATTCAAGGTGTATATCATCTCTGAATAACATTTGCAAACCTGGTGAAATCAACTGATAATAATCAGATGACTGTAAAGGAATTCTGGAAGGCCTTCACAATAAGGGATGCTCTATGTAATGTTGAGGAGTCTTGGAAGGAAGTCACCCGTTCCTGCATGAATGGAGTATGGGGGAAACTTTGCCCTAAATTTGTTCACGGCTTCAAGGTTTTCAGCGTGAATAATGATTTGGCGAAAGCACGACGTAACATCGTCGAAATGGCGAAGACTGTCGGCTTTGAGGAGGTGGAGAAAGGTGATGTAGAGGAGCTCTCAAATGAGGACCTTCTAATGCTGGAGAAGGAACGCTAGGTGGAGGAGTCGGAGGCAGAAAGTGAAGAGGTTGAGCCACTGTGTACTCTCACTAGTACGAGGATGGTGGAGGCTTTCCGCCTCATTGATATGGGTCTCGCCATCTTCGATGAAGATGACCCCAACACAGAAGAGTGGCCCGAAATGTCCAAGCAGACCTCAGCTGCTATAAGTTTAATTAAAAAAGAAAAGCAGATGAAGGCACCTCAGACGATTTGTTTCCTTTTTTCAAAAAAATGAAGGGAAAGAACATCCAAAGGACAATGCCAGTGAGCCCTCAACATGTAGCGGTCAAAAGCTAAACCACATCTCATACCTCTCAATTCAACATCATCAACATCATCAACATCACCATCTTCACCAAGGTCATCTAACACAATGATCCCCCTCCTCTATAACTCCTCCACCTCCTTCCCTCAACACTTCCAGAAACAAGAAGACAGCAGCAGCAGCAGCAGCTAACGTAGTGTTAACATCCCTTTCTTTAATTTTTCAATTTTTACTTGTTAGAATTAATTTCTGATTTATTAAATTCTAAATTGGTTTATTTGCATGACTATCTTAAAGAAGCAACGATGGCTTAAATCAGAGGTCCATATATTATATATATATCTCATGTCCAACTATCCGTAATGTGGAATTCCTCAAAGCCGGGACCTTTCGTCCCGAGGGATGGTCAAAGCGGTCTTTTTAAATGCACTGCATTCAGTATTACTCTACTTATGTTCCCCAAGGTGTCCCAAATGAGCTGAAACGATGGCAAACACACATAAAGCAGATGGCTGAAGCATGCTTACTTACACTTTCAAGGATTTATTTTATATTGAAAAGCACAGGGAAGAGGGTCGACAAGACACTATCATAAATGGAACAAACCAAGCGAGTTAAAAGACACAAAAGGGAGAATGGGATACGCAAACTTATATACAATGGTGAGAAATAAAAGCTCAAATCCTAACCCACTAGGCACCACAGATCACACTTGTACTACAACACAATAATGCAGACGGGACTTTCCTTTTCTCTGATGCACAGGGTGGATGCAGTTCAACACAACGCAGCCTGTTTTAGAGAACAGGCACATGACAAGAGGCAGTAACAATGGTGCCCAAATAAGTCAAATGGCCACGAGTAGTTCCAGCGATGAGTTCAAGGCATTCAACCAGGCCACGTGGTCCCCTTTGTCCCATTTAGACCAAAGCCTCCTGGTCTGCCGTCCATCTTCTTCCTCTCTCAGCTTGGGTCAATTCCACACGAGGCTTCTCCTCCAAGCGAGGTCTCCGTCCGTCCTTTCCACATGAGCCTCTTTGTTTTCTTCAATGGAATCACAAGCCTCTCCTTGTCCTCTCTTGTGGACTCTCCCGTCGACTCTCCAACGAAATCTCTTCCACAAGCCTCTCCTGTTCCTCTTCTTTTTTTAAATACCATGTCGAGGCTCATATAAGAGCTAACACACGCAACATATAACAAGAGGAGCAGGAGACAAGAGGGGTGGGAGATTGAAGCACAAAACAGTGGGGAACGGAGGCATTAGGAGATCTGTGGAAAGGAGAGGGATGGGGCAGGGTACATGGGGTAAACAAGATGGACAGGTACAAGGACTTTCAGGAAGGACAACAAGGAATTTGAAGGAGGTGGGTGTGGGGTGGATTAACGGGGGTAGAAAAGATCAAGGTTTTGGATAGGGGAAGATAAGAGGTGGTGGTAAACAACTGTTTTGAAGACCTGGAGGGAAGAGTGGGATTGAAGAGAGTGTGAGAGATTGCTCAAGAAGCAGGGACAAAGAGAAATGAAAGAGGTAAGATGAGCAGTGATTCTTGATTTTGGCAGTTTCACCAGAATGGAGTTTTTTGCAGACATTCAATGCCCTGTGGAAATATAGGGGAGACAAAGCACAGAGAGAGAGCAAGAAGGGAGGTGGGGGGGCAAAGCCAGAGAGGAGACAGTAGAAGACAGAAAGACCACAGACCTACCTCCAGTGAGACAGTGAGAGACCCAAAAGACTCAGCTTCATCACAGGAGATACCAATGATCCTAAAAGCTTTGGTTTCCACAGCGCGAAGCCCAGAAAGGTAAGAGGTGGGAGCACCAGCCCAGAGGGGAGAGCAGTACTCCACCAGGCTGCGTATGAAAGCTTTGTATGAGGTCAGGAGCTCAGGTGTGTCAAGGAAGGACGTTGCACGATGAAGGATGTCCAGTCGGCGACTGGCTTTGGAGGTCAGCTTGAAGATGTGGCTTTTCCAGAAAAGATCATGGCAGATAGTGAGACCCAGAAGGTTAAATGAAAGGACTTCTTCAAGAGAATTATTGTGAAAATAGAATGAAAAATAAAACCTAAATAAAAAATCGGCTCGAGTAAAATTTTCTAAATATCTCGAAGTATTTAATTCCGAAGTCTCGTTTCTCCACATTCAAGAGTGTAGGACAAGCATTGAAAATACCATACGCGGTTTTTCGGCCGCTGCATAGCAACGGGTGGTTGCTTAGCAACGAAACTCAAACGCGCACACTCCCAGTCCATATGGCAGATTCGCCAAGTTTCATCGAAATCGGTTTGTTGGTTTGTGCTGTGGAGCCTTGCGTTGCAGACACACACACACACACACACACACCACACACACACACACACACACACACACACACCACAGACGGAAAACCCGACAATAAGGGTACTCTAGCGACCACCCAATATACATATATATACATATACATAAATATACATCTACATAGAAACATATACATATCTATATACATATACATATCTATAACATATACATATACATATATATATCATATACATATATATATATATATATATATACATATTACATATACATAAATATACATAACATAGAAACATATACATACAATCTATATACATATACATTTACATATATATTATATACAAACATATACAAGAACATTTATATTATATATATATACATACACACACACAACAACACACCAGACTCACCTCCTGACTGTTATGATGACCATTGCTGTGGATTGTGTCTTACACCGTAAAATCGCATAATCCGCAAAGAATAACCATCCATCTGCCACCCAGACGATTGTTCCTGCCAATGCAAACCACGTGACCAGAAGGCACGTGATGTGATCGGCAGGATAATCGAAACATGCGGAGTGACGAGCACTCCACTGACCCCATTGGATGTAGTCCAACAGGCCATCTGGTTGAATGGACAGATGGTTGTTCTGTGCAGATTATGCGGTTTTACCATGTGAGACATAATCCACGGCGATGCTCACCATAACAGTGAGGAGGTGTGTCTGATTATACACACGTACACACGTACACACGTACACACACATATTGTTGTGGGCCGGGGGTCGGTGGCGAGAATGACCACGAGGTGGGGAAAGCTTGTGTCGTCTCCCACCAAACTCCCCAGAATTGAAGGCTGTCGCTCGGTTAACTCCGCGAGCCGGCGGGTCGTTTAACCGACCGTGGTCGCCAATATTTCAACCGCGTAGCGTAGGGTGTATTTGTCTAAAACCAATTTACTTAATTAACTACGGGATTTCGACTACCGGTGAACCAAGCCTCAGCACATCTTTCTCGAACCGGGTCACTCTACCGACTGCGGTGGAGTTCCAACTACCGACTACCAACTCCGGTTCGGAACCGAGTGGAAACTGCCAAAGCCGTGCCGCTGGAATGAACGATTATCAGGGATAAAACCCCGCCTTAACTCAGATCCGAACCATGCTGGACCAATTCAAGAAGGGACGGAAACGAACTGGGAACATTTCTAACAAGTTTTATTTACAGTAAATGAAGACACAAAGCAAGACAACGCGAATATGCAAGAAGTATTTACAATGATCCAAAAAGACTTATTCAGTTCTATTTAAAGACGGGCCCACACACAGACACACACACACACACAAATGAAAAGAAACCCAGAGTTCTTTATTGGACCCTCGCAGCCGAGGAGAGAGATAAGCTGGGGTCAGAGTTCGGTTGGGTACCTGGCCGTCGGAGAAAGGGGTACTCTGTGCTGCGGCACCCGCCAATGGTCGCTGGTTTGGTCCCCAGTCGCACGTGTGGGACTCGAGGTTTGGCGGAGCTCGGGTGGTGAATATCGTGGTCCACGGAGGGGGGGTCGGGGTCACTCTTTCCTTCCTTGTAGAGGGCCAGCAGAGACACGTTCGCCGCCTCGACGACCTTCGTAACAGCAAAAAACCCTTTTGTGACAGCAAAAACCTCCAAAACTCTCCAAAAAACCCACCAAAAACTCTCCAAGACCCAAAAAGACTCTCCAAGACCCCCAAAAAGACTCTCCAAGACCCCAAAAAGACTCTGCAAGACCCCCAAAAGACTCTCCAGACCCAAAAAGACTCTCCAAGACCCCCAAAAAGACTCTCCAAGACTCCAAAAAGACCCCTGCCTCAGAGAGTGCTCGGGAATTTATGGACCTCCCTCAGCGGAGAGGGGCCTTGGTGAACACACCTCGCTGTCCGCCTTGATTGGACAGGGTCCCACGGCATACCTTTCCGGGGCGGGCCTTGGCCCCTGCGGGAAACCCCAGCCACTCTTCCACGCGGGTTCATACTTGACGAGTAACAGTATCAATGTTGCAAAGGTCATCGTGAAAGAGTTACAACGTTCGTGGGAGTGGTGAGAAACCGGAAGCGCGAGATCTTGCCTTGGCACGTCAGGGTGCGAGAAGGCAGCTGGTTGGTGGTGGATCGTGATGGGCCGAGGGTCATGCAGATGGGATGGTTGTTAGATGGCTTGTTGGAGGGTTCGTTGGATGTAAAGATTTAATAACCTAACTAAAAGAAATCGCAACGCATGCCTTTGATTCTCCCACCAGACAAAAGGAAGGGGATCTGACTACACACATACTTAACGACATAACTGACTTTTGGGACATCTGTATGTTGAATGCTAATGGTTTCCAGATCCGTAACAATATATACACTGTAAGGTCGCCTTTTCTACTTTTCTGTTTGTGTGTTTTTGGAGTAGTGCGTGCCTTTCATTTACACCACTTTTTAAATTTACGTTCATGAGTGTTTGGAATGACTCGATTCGAGTGTGTGAGTGGTGCTGCGATTTAATTTTCGCACTGAACAGCATGAAAACGTGTTCGTTATAACAGCTGATTGGGGCTAGATCGATTGCGTCCCTCACCCTCCCCTCTCTCAGTTAGTTTCTGGAAACCCTCCATCTTAGCTTCCTGCGTTGGGTGAAGTGTTTCCTACTTTGCGCGTGAATTGTGCCGCTGTAATAAGTGTAGCCTTTGCAATCATGAGTGTAAAGAGTCCATGGTGTAGCGAGGTTGTTAGTGTGAGCAAAAGACAGAGGAAGGCCGTCACTGTTGAAGTAAAAAATGAAGGTGATTGTATTGTAAGTTGAAGTAATTGTAAATTGAAACCGTTAATGTTTTACCATTCAAAAAATCCCAGGGCTCTGAAGGGATATTGTTAAAAATGTTTGACTGTCTGTTGATATTCAAATGCCAAGGGCTAGATAACAGGTATAATATTTTGTGAATATTTAGCTCCCAGCTTGCTACCGAGTTGAAGGAATATTGTGAGAAGGAGAATTTGAGTTTTAAAATTCTCATCCTCCTCGAAATGCTCCAGCTCATCCAACATCCATCCAGGACCTCAACGAGAACATGAAGGTTGTGTTTCTTCCACCCAGCACGACATCTCTAATTCAACCCATGGATCAGGGGATGATTGCTACATTCAAGGTGTATATCATCTCTGAATAACATTTGCAAACCTGGTGAAATCAACTGATAATAATCAGATGACTGTAAAGGAATTCTGGAAGGCCTTCACAATAAGGGATGCTCTATGTAATGTTGAGGAGTCTTGGAAGGAAGTCACCCGTTCCTGCATGAATGAGTATGGGGGAAACTTTGCCCTAAATTTGTTCACGGCTTCAAGGTTTTCAGCGTGAATAATGATTTGGCGAAAGCACGACGTAACATCGTCGAAATGGCGAAGACTGTCGGCTTTGAGGAGGTGGAGAAAGGTGATGTAGAGGAGCTCTCAAATGAGGACCTTCTAATGCTGGAGAAGGAACGCTAGGTGGAGCGTCGGAGGCAGAAAGTGAAGAGGTTGAGCCACTGTGTACTCTCACTAGTACGAGGATGGTGGAGGCTTTCCGCCTCATTGATATGGGTCTCGCCATCTTCGATGAAGATGACCCCAACACAGAAGAGTGGCCCGAAATGTCCAAGCAGACCTCAGCTGCTATAATTTAATTAAAAAAGAAAAGCAGATGAAGGCACCTCATATGACTTTGTTTTCCTTTTTTCAAAAAAATGAAGGGAAAGAACATCCAAAGGACAATGCCAGTGAGCCCTCAACATGTAGCGGTCAAAAAGCTAAACCACATCTCATACCTCTCAAATTCAACATTCACAACATCACCATCTTCACCAAGGTCATCTAACACAGATGATCCCCCTCCTCTATAACTCCTCCACCTCCTTCCCTCAACACTTCCAGAAACAAGAAGACAGCAGCAGCAGCAGCAGCAGGTAACGTAGTGTTAACATCCCTTTCTTTAATTTTTCAATTTTTACTTGTTAGAATTAATTTCTGATTATTATTAAATTATTAAATTCTAAATTGGTTTTAATTTGCATGACTATCTTAAAGAAGCAACGATGGCTTAAATCAAGAGGTCCATATATATATATATACACACACACATATATATCTCATGTCCAAGTATCCGTTAATGTGGAATTCCTCAAAGCCGGGACCTTTCGTCCCGAGGGATGGTCAAAGCGGTCTTTTTAAATGCACTGCATTCAGTATTACTCTACTTATGTTCCCCAAGGTGTCCCAAATGAGCTGAAACGATGGCAAACACACATAAAGCAGATGGCTGAAGCATGCTTACTTACACTTTCAAGGATTTATTTTATATTGAAAAGCACAGGGAAGAGGGTCGACAAGACACTATCATAAATGGAACAAACCAAGCGAGTTAAAAGACACAAAAGGGAGAATGGGATACGCAAACTTATATACAATGGTGAGAAATAAAAGCTCAAATCCTAACCCACTAGGCACCACAGATCACACTTGTACTACAACACAATAATGCAGACGGGACTTTCCTTTTCTCTGATGCACAGGGTGGATGCAGTTAAACACAACGCAGCCTGTTTTAGAGAACAGGCACATGACAAGAGGCAGTAACAATGGTGCCCAAATAAGTCAAATGGCCACGAGTAGTTCCAGCGATGAGTTCAAGGCATTCAACCAGGCCACGTGGTCCCCTTTGTCCCATTTAGACCAAGCCTCCTGGTCTGCCGTCCATCTTCTTCCTCTCTCAGCTTGGGTCAATTCACACGAGGCTTCTCCTCCAAGCGAGGTCTCCGTCCGTCCTTTCCACATGAGCCTCTTTGTTTTCTTCAATGGAATCACAAGCCTCTCCTTGTCCTCTCTTGTGGACTCTCCCGTCGACTCTCCAACGAAATCTCTTCCACAAGCCTCTCCTGTTCCTCTTCTTTTTTTAAATACCATGTCGAGGCTCATATATAGAGCTAACACACGCAACATATAACAAGAGGAGCAGGAGACAAGAGGGTGGGAGATTGAAGCACAAAACAGTGGGGAACGGAGGCATTAGGAGATCTGTGGAAAGGAGAGGATGCAGTATGGGGAGAGACAAGAATGGACAAGTACAAGGACTTTCAGGAAGGACAACAAGAATTTGAAGGAGTGGGTGTTATTAACGGGGTAGAAAAGATCAAGGTTTTGGATAGGGGAAGATAAGAGTGGTGGTAAACAACTGTTTTGAAGACCTGGAGGGAAGAGTGGGATTGAAGAGAGTGTGAGAGATTGCTCAAGAAGCAGGGACAAAGAGAAATGAAAGAGGTAAGATGAGCAGTGATTCTTGATTTTGGCAGTTTCACCAGAATGGAGTTTTTTGCAGACATTCAATGCCCTGTGGAAATATAGGGGAGACAAAGCACAGAGAGAGAGCAAGAAGGGAGGTGGGGGCAAAGCCAGAGAGGAGACAGTAGAAGACAGAAAGACCACAGACCTACCTCCAGTGAGACAGTGAGAGACCCAAAGACTCAGCTTCATCACAGGAGATACCAATGATCCTAAAAGCTTTGGTTTCCACAGCGCGAAGCCCAGAAAGGTAAGAGGTGGGAGCACCAGCCCAGAGGGGAGAGCAGTACTCCACCAGGCTGCGTATGAAAGCTTTGTATGAGGTCAGGAGCTCAGGTGTGTCAAGGAAGGACGTTGCACGATGAAGGATGTCCAGTCGGCGACTGGCTTTGGAGGTCAGCTTGAAGATGTGGCTTTTCCAGAAAAGATCATGGCAGATAGTGAGACCCAGAAGGTTAAATGAAAGGACTTCTTCAAGAGAATTATTGTGAAAATAGATTGGGGGGGGGGTTCCAAATGGTCCTTTAAGAGAGACATAGTGAGATTGTCAGGATTGAAAGACATGTTTCACGTGTTGGACGAGCTTGTGATTTTATCCAAATATGCAGAGAGCGAAGAGGCTGCGGCTTGCCGATCTGAGGGATGGCAGAGGGTGGAATCATCAGCAACGAGATAAAGAGGATTTTCCAGAGAGTTGGAGAGATCGTTGATGAAAACCAGAAAAGGAACAGGGCCAGAACGCTGTCTTGAGGAACTCCAGCCTGGACAGGAAGAGGGGATGAAGGAACTCATTTAGGGACACACGTGACTGGGCGAGAGGAAAGAA
>CM068953.1:203769615-203783405 GCA_035128595.1 Eptatretus atami
TTGGGGGGGGGGTTCCAAATGGTCCTTTAAGAGAGACATAGTGAGATTTGTCAGGATTGAAAGACATGTTTCACGTGTTGGACGAGCTTGTGATTTTATCCAAATATGCAGAGAGCGAAGAGGCTGCGGCTTGCCGATCTGAGGGATGGCAGAGGTGGAATCATCAGCAACGAGATAAAGAGGATTTTCCAGAGAGTTGGAGAGATCGTTGATGAAAACCAGAAAAGGAACAGGGCCGAACGCTGTCTTGAGGAACTCCAGCCTGGACAGGAAGAGGGGATGAAGGAACTCCATTTAGGGACACAGTTGACTGGGACAGGAGAGGAAGTCTGTGAGCCATGAGTGGAGATGGCCTTGGACACCATAGGAAGAGAGTTTGGTGAGTAGGGCAGGGTGCCAGACCGTATCAGAAGCACACGATATGTCTAGGGAGATGGCTCTGATCTCATGTCTGGCATTAAGGACCTCCATGCATTGTTGGAAAAGCAGAAGCGCATATCCAGGGTAGACCGACCTGGTCTGAATCCAAATTGATGATCGGAAATCAGGCCATTGGGAGAGAGGATGGATTTGTCGTGGACTTCCCAGTGGACTCTAGTTCTCTCTTCCCTCCTGGGCAGAGTCTTCCTCTCGGGTCATGCCCACGGGGGCGGCCCAATAAAATAAATGTGCATCTTTTCCTCTGCGGCTCCATAGCCCACTGCGCCACCATGGCTGGCACTCACTGGCCAGAGATCGTAATCAGCTATGGGTCTCTGTGATGGGAAGTCCTCACCTAGCCCCGCCCACAAGGAAAAGTTTTTGCATATACATAATTAATTAATGTATCTACCCTCTCGATAAAATTACATATGCTGCCTCCTTGGCATCACGTGTAACGAATGACTTACTCTGACAGATCCCTGTGACATGGCAATCTAACCTACGTGAAACACACGGACCATAACACACTGACCACAGTCTAGCTATGGATCCTTACCCCTTCCACATAACAATGTCTCTGTCTCTCTCGATACACCTCTTCAGCACATCCATACGAGCTTTACAACACTTCACAAAACATTACAAAACCAAGCCAGTGATCCTCCAGAAAAACTGACTCAACACCAACCAGAAGAGATACCAATGCACTGCGGAGGGGGGGGGGGGAGGGGAGGGGGGCCCACGCCATCCAGCTACAGTACAGCTGCAGCGAGCCCACCGAAAACAACAAAACCATGGCAACCTCTATGCCCAGTGCCACGTTTGGTCACCTGCCATGCTGCGGAACTGGGAGCAGCCAATGGACCTCGCCTGGATTATGGTGGGCAAATGGGAAAGCAAAACCCTGCTGGCCCCAACAGCGATTGTGGGGGCGGAATCTCAGCAATGCCACACCTCCCCACGGCCTATAAAAACCCAGACCAGAGGACAGAACAAGGCTGACGCATCTGGGGACCGACATGAATGGACTGGTAAATCTGCGAAGACACCTGATGACCGCAGAGCAGCGCAGGGCGAGTGAAGGAACGCGAGCGAATGAGGGTTCTGTGTATGTGAGTGGACCCAGCTAGCGGAGAATTCCCGGAGCGTTGGCCACTCATACACTCTCTGGCTCACCCTATCCTCTGCTATCCTGCTCTACTTCGTTCCCTTTGGAATGTAAGGAGCTATCAATGAGCACACACTGTCCTTTTCAGGGCACACCGGCTGTCACACCTCATGTTATTTCCTCTATGTCCCACACAGTCACCGCTGCACTCTCCCCACACGTCCATCACACCACGTACTCTCCTGTTCTTTCTCTCCCCCCTCCCCCCCACCCCCCCCCCACCTTTCTTTTGGTGGACCAATGTGAGCCTGCCGGCTTACATACAGTGAGTAAGAGCTGACAATGCGCCTTGTATGTTTCTCTCTCTCTCTCTATCCCTCTTCCTAATCTTGTTTCCCGGGATGAAGAAGGCGCCTGTTCTGTGGTTCTGTGACAAGTGACTGAGTAAGAACAGGCCTCTGTGCGAGGGGTAAGGATTTCTCTTTTGTGACACTACCTGTAAATCCATGCCTTTTGTTAACTCGATAAACTTTTCCAAAATGTCCGATTGTCAGATTCTTTTTGTTCAACATAGTTTGCGTGTTGTGTGTGTGTCGTTAACAAGGAGTTCACTCCACCGTTCTGTTATGGGTAGACATTAGCCGGTGTGTTCACTTACGGTGACGCTCGGCCATATTTGATCAAGGTGGCGCATTGGGAAGCACGGTCCTCCATGTGGGTTATTTAATTCGCTGGAAAGGTAAAGCAGATTCAGATGTTGGACCCTGCCTGAAATAAACGTCTTGGATGGCATCCTTGATTGCTTACCAACCCAGCGCGCCATGGAATCATCCGCGTTCGTCTGCTTCAGGATCAAAGGCCAGGTAGTGGATTCGAGAATTCCAATCGTGATCCCTACCCCCAGAATCCATCCCAATATACATCATCCTTTAGCTGTTGTGGTGACTCAAACCCTCGTCTCGTCTCACAGCCTTTGCCGGACGAATATTAACGAGCACATGCTACCTGCCACAAGAACACATGTCGTATGTTAACACAACCAGCCAAAGGGTTAATTTGCAGGCAGGAATGGTGTATCACATTCCATTATGCACCAATTTGTGCGTGTCATGTGACCCATTGGGTGAACAGCACCCGATGCGTTCGTTCACGGACGGAGATCTGCAACGTCTGACACTTTTAGAAGCCAGTGCCACATCAACGCCACAGTTCCAGAGTTAAAAACACAGGAGTCACAGAATAAACCTGAAGGTCAAAATGGCAGGAGGTCATGAGGTTGGTCTGAAGCTAAGAAGCCCCCTCTGTAAAACAAGCACCACGACCCGGACGTAGAGCGTCTGAAGGAGAAAGGGTTAAAAAGCATCACCGAGGTGAGCTGATGGATGATAAATGATGGGTAATGTGTAGAAGTGGAAATAATAATTGGTCATTTTGGTTTTTTCATAAATTCCCCTGACAATATTTTTAAGGTACTTGAGGTTGCTTGTGCACAACGGGAGACTGGACGTGTTACACAAATGATGATATTGCTTGTTTGATACCTTAATATTACCTGCTTCATGGAAGTGATCACTGGGACGACCATCAAGGTCAACTTTAATCCAAGAGCAAATGTGGATCTACCAAACAAGTGTACACATCTGTCCACAGTTCAAGTGATTTTGGGAGTGCGTACGAGTGTCCATGTGGAAAGGTTAAACTGAAACCGCTGAACTCCAAGAAATGGAACTCTCAACGTTCTCCCTTCCAATTCATCTCTGCGCTTCGCAATGTGTGAACCACGTTCAAAATGTCGTCTCTCAAGGAGATACTGCCATTGGTCCAAAACGAGCCAACAGTTTCTTAACATCCTTCAACATATGGGAGTACGTAATGAAACGGAAGGTCAACAAGGAACCTGAAGTTCTCCTGAGAGAGATAGATAAGGAAAGAGAGGAAAAGAGATGAAAGAGAAGAAAAAGCAAGAATTAGAATAAACTAGTGTGTCCCGTACGTGTGTGCCCGTACGTGCATGGCCGTATGTGCAAAAAAAAATAAAAAATTGTGACGTCAATTGTGACGTCATAGTGATGTGCATGCATGCCCGTACGTGTGTGGCCGTACGTGCAAAAAAAAAAAACTTTCAAACCGCGTGCCAGAAACAACAACCACACAGGCCGTTCCTTCGCTCTCGCGTGTACGTGCAAAAAAAAGAAAAAAAAAGAAGAATTGTGACTCAATTGTGATATTCTCTCTTGACAGGAGAGGAAGTCTGTGAGCCATGAGTGGAGATGGCCTTGGACACCATAGGAAGAGAGTTTGGTGAGTAGGGCAGGGTGCCAGACCGTATCAGAAGCACACGATATGTCTAGGGAGATGGCTCTGATCTCATGTCTGGCATTAAGGACCTCCATGCATTGTTGGAAAAGCAGAAGCAGCATATCCAGGGTAGACCGACCTGGTCTGAATCCAAATTGATGATCGGAAATCAGGCCATTGGGGAAGAGGATGGATTTGTCGTGGACTTCCCAGTGGACTCTAGTTCTCTCTTCCCTCCTGGGCAGAGTCTTCCTCTCGGGTCATGCCCACGGGGGCGGCCCCAATAAAAATAAATGTGCATCTTTTCCTCTGGGCTCCATAGCCCACTGCGCCACCATGGCTGGCACTCACTGGCCAGAGATCGTAATCAGCCTATGGGTCTCTGTGATGGGAAGTCCTCACCTAGCCCCGCCCACAAGGAAAAGGTTTTGCATATACATAATTAATTAATGTATCTACCCTCTCGATAAAATTACATATGCTGCCTCCTTGGCATCACGTGTAACGAATGACTTACTCTGACAGATCCCTGTGACATGGCAATCTAACCTACGTGAAACACACGGACCATAACACACTGACCACAGTCTAGCTATGGATCCTTACCCCCTTCCACATAACAATGTCTCTGTCTCTCTCGATACACCTCTTCAGCACATCCATACGAGCTTTACAACACTTCACAAAACATTACAAAACCAAGCCAGTGATCCTCCAGAAAAACTGACTCAACACCAACCAGAAGAGATACCAATGCACTGCGGGAGGGGGGGGGGGGGGGGGGGGGGGGGGAGAGGGGGGCCCCACGCCATCCAGCTACAGTACAGCTGCAGCGAGCCCACCGAAAACAACAAAACCATGGCAACCTCTATGCCCAGTGCCACGTTTGGTCACCTGCCATGCTGCGGAACTGGGGAGCAGCCAATGGACGTCGCCTGGAGTTATGGTGGGCAAATGGGAAAGCAAAACCCTGCTGGCCCCAACAGCGATTGTGGGGGCGGAATCTCAGCAATGCCACACCTCCCCACGGCCTATAAAACCCCAGACCAGAGGACAGAACAAGGCTGACGCATCTGGGGACCGACATGAATGGACTGGTAAATCTGCGAAGACAACCTGATGACCGCAGAGCAGCGCAGGGCGAGTGAAGGAACGCGAGCGAATGAGGGTTCTGTGTATGTGAGTGGACCCAGCTAGCGGAGAATTCCCGGACGCGTTGGCCACTCATACACTCTCTGGCTCACCCTATCTGCCTCTTGCTATCCCTGCTCTACTTCGTTCCCTTTGGAATGTAAGGAGCTATCAATGAGCACACACTGTCCTTTTCAGGGCACACCGGCTGTCACACCTCATGTTATTTCCTCTATGTCCCACACAGTCCCTGCTGCACTTCTCCCCACACGTCACATCACACACGTACTCTCCTGTTCTTTCTCTCTCCCCCCCCCCCACCCCCCCCCACCTTTCTTTTGGTGGGACCAATGTGAGCCTGCCGGCTTACATACAGTGAGTAAGAGGCTGACAATGCGCCTTGTATGTTTCTCTCTTCTCTCTCTATCCCTCTTCCTAATCTTGTTTCCCGGGATGAAGAAGGCGCCTGTTCTGTGGTTCTGTGACAAGTGACTGAGTAAGAACAGGCCTCTGTGCGAGGGTAAGGATTTCTCTTTTGTGACACTACCTGTAAATCCATGCCTTTGTTATCGATAAACTTTTCCAAAATGTCCGATTGTCAGTTCTTTTTGTTCAACATAGTTTGCGTGTGTGTTGTCGTAACAAGGAGTTCACTCCACGTTCTGTTATGGGTAGACTTTAGCCGGTGTGTTCACTTACGGTGACGCTCGGCCATATTTGATCAAGGTGGCGCATTGGGAAGCACGGTCCTCATGTGGGTTATTTAATTCGCTGGAAAGGTAAAGCAGATTCAGATGTTGGACCCTGCCTGAAATAAACGTCTTGGATGGCATCCTTGATTGCTTACCAACCCAGCGCGCCATGGAATCATCCGCGCTTCGTCTGCTTTCAGGATCAAAGGCCAGGTAGTGGATTCGAGAATTCCAATCGTGATCCCTACCGCCCCAGAATCCATCCCAATATACATCATCCTTTAGCTGTTGTGGTGACTCAAACCCTCGTCTCGTCTCACAGCCTTTGCCGGACGAATATTAACGAGCACATGCTACCTGCCACAAGAACACATGTCGTATGTTAACACAACCAGCCAAAGGGTTAATTTGCAGGCAGGAATGGTGTATCACATTCCATTATGCACCAATTTGTGCGTGTCATGTGACCCATTGGGTGAACAGCACCCGATGCGTTCGTTCACGGACGGAGATCTGCAACGTCTGACACTTTTAGAAGCCAGTGCCACATCAACGCCACAGTTCCAGAGTTAAAAACACAGGAGTCACAGAATAAACCTGAAGGTCAAAATGGCAGGAGGTCATGAGGTTGGTCTGAAGCTAAGAAGCCCCCTCTGTAAAACAAGCACCACGACCCGGACGTAGAGCGTCTGAAGGAGAAAGGGTTAAAAAGCATCACCGAGGTGAGCTGATGGATGATAAATGATGGGTAATGTGTAGAAGTGGACAATAATAATTGGTCATTTTGGTTTTTTCATAAATTCCCCTGACAATATTTTTAAGGTACTTGAGGTTGCTTGTGCACAACGGGAGACTGGACGTGTTACACAAATGATGATATTGCTTGTTTGATACCTTAATATTACCTGCTTCATGGAAGTGATCACTGGGACGGACCATCAAGGTCAACTTTAATCCAAGAGCAAATGTGGATCTACCAAACAAGTGTACACATCTGTCCACAGTTCAAGTGATTTTGGGAGTGCGTACGAGTGTCCATGTGGAAAGGTTAAACTGAAACCGCTGAACTCCAAGAAATGGAACTCTCAACGTTCTCCCTTCCAATTCATTCCTGCGCTTCGCAATGTGTGAACCACGTTCAAAATGTCGTCTCTCAAGGAGATACTGCCATTGGTCCAAAACGAGCCAACAGTTTCTTAACATCCTTCAACATATGGGAGTACGTAATGAAACGGAAGGTCAACAAGGAACCTGAAGTTCTCCTGAGAGAGATAGATAAGGAAAGAGAGGAAAAGAGATGAAAGAGAAGAAAAAGCAAGAATTAGAATAAACTAGTGTGTGCCCGTACGTGTGTGCCCGTACGTGCATGGCCCGTATGTGCAAAAAAAAATAAAAAATTGTGACGTCAATTGTGACGTCATAGTGATGTGCATGCATGCCCGTACGTGTGTGGCCGTACGTGCAAAAAAAAAAAACTTTCAAACCGCGTGCCAGAAACAACAACCACACAGGCCGTTCCTTCGCTCTCGCGTGTACGTGCAAAAAAAAGAAAAAAAAAAGAAGAATTGTGACATCAATTGTGATGTCATAGCACCGTGTCCCGTCATTGGTTTGGTAAATAAATGGCCATAACTTGGGAACCACTTGTCCGATTAATATCAAACCTTGAAAAGGCACATACTCAGGTCCCCAGCAATATACCTGGCAAGTTTCAATTAGATCGGACCAGTGGTTGTCGAGAAACAGCGGTCACAGACAGACAGACAGACAGACAGACAGACAGACAGACACACAGAGATTGCTGGAATTATAGATAGATAAAGAGAATTATTTTTTAAAAAAATAATTATAAATAAGTGTGAAAAGAACAAAGATGTCGGGAAGAACCCGGACAGATAGATCTCAGCAGTTACTCCCCAGGCTCAAACGCACCAACAGGTACAACCCACCGGAGGTCTGTTAAGAAGAAAATTAAGGACCGGAGGTCCGTTAATAATTAAGAAGAAAATTAATTTGTTTCAAATTATATTTACTCGTGCCCCCAGGCAAAAATGTTACAGTTAGAACTATAGTAAACTGGAGTTGTACTCTCGTATGCTGTAGTCGGTAACAGGTCCTACTGCAGTGGTGTGCAGATTATTACTCCAGGAAAGGAATGCTATCTTTGTCTGGACATACATGTTGAAAAGAGACACAAACCTTGACTCCTCGTGGAACATTGCGAGTGTGTCATCCCGAGTTGCTTTGAACGTGTCCCTCTTAGCGTGCGACCATTGTGTTGTGAAGACAATCAGTTGCGTTTCTTTGTTTAAAGCATTGTATGAGTCCATGAAAAGTTACAAAAGCCTGTTGTTTCACATGTTATGGTGCCCTGTTACTTGGTGAAGAGGGATAAAAACCCAAGGGTTAGAAGAGCTATTACAGAGATAAAATTCCTTGCAGGCAGTGAGGATGATAAAAGGGACAATAACACAAATTAAACAGTTGACGGGTCGATTGGACGTTAAAAGGAAAGTCCTTGGTGAGAATCCACACGCGTTGTGGTTCTTTTTCTCGCACAGGAGGTGAATCCCAGGGCTTAAAGTCTTCAACGGTCCCAATCATTGCCACCTACTTGTATCCCAAGTCTTTCACGAACCAGCTGGTCAGGCCTGACGTTCAACTGAAGGTGAGAGGGATTTCCAATTTCTTCAGAGTGCCAATGATAACTCACCTGCTCTTTGCTATAGACACCGTGGGACCTTTAAAGTGCACCAACGACAGACGCTGGCGGATGGGTCTTCCAGGTCAATGCATCACTCTGCATATAAAACACTACGGTGAAAGGTTATCATTGGGTCGAGATTCAAAACCAGGCTCGACAGCTCCGAAGCAAGTGCGTACAAGTCTAGCCTCTCCTACCAGCAATATATATATATTTTTTTGTAATATGATATATGGGGTGTAGATATGTATAAGGAGTGTTATGTAGCTGTTTGGTGACACCCAGGTGTATGACATATCATGGACGATCCTTCCTTGTTACGTTGAATGTGGAATGATAAAACAAAAGTTTGGCTAACTTGTCCGTTTTGATCAATTTTAGGTTGGAGAGAGAGGAGGTAGAAATATAATAATAATAATAATAATAAAATGATGGAGAAAAATCGGTTTTAAGAAAGAAGAAAGAAAGAAATTACATATATATATATATATATATATACATATATCAGGACTAGGACTTGGAAAGTACAGAAGATTTAGAAGATTTGAGATCTTTGCTTTGATGTCACAGAAACTGCTGTTGTGACGAGCTCCCCTCTGGAAATGTGGATTTTAACTAAATATACCTCTATGTGCTGGAAAATACCTGTTTGACAATTGAGAGATGTTTTATGCCACATCAAAAACAACATGGTGTTCAAGCGGAACACTTCCCTCGAACACTAACAGTTACAGCCACAGTATATGAGAGTACAACTCTCATATACTCCAGTAATCTGCAGAGAATTACTCCAGGAAAGGAATGATATTTTTGTCTAGGGTACATCACTTGTCCTTATAATACTTGTGTAAAAGTACAAATATCTCCGAATATTATCATCTTGCTCCTAATATTTAGGTACAAACCCTTCAATTAGCTTTCAAGAGACTGTCAGTGAAAAGGTCAGAGTATAGAGAGGGTAGAACTCCGAGGAAATGTTGATTATATAGCTTTTAAGCCGTTGTGCACAAGAAGCTCGTCCCACACGGTGCACCGATACGAGACAAATGGGATTCTCGAGGAGACGCGTTCAAAGCACGATTGGCGTGCAAGGCGGCCGAGCACGGAGGGTGTGCGAGGCGGTGCACAAACCCGAACGCGGCAGGTGAGCGACGAGACGCGTGTGGCCGAGCAGCGCCGGTGTGTGCGGAGACGTGCGCAAATTGCTCGATCATTCAAGGGGATTTTACAACATAAACTTTGCAAATATGGCTACAACGCACTGCAAGTGATCAACGATACATGGTAAGCGAAGCACACAGCCTGATAAATCCACCACCTCATCAAACAAAACAGGAAGGACACACAGTTGATGTGATCACAACTGTCATATTAACAGATAACAACAGCGAGAATTGCTTTGCAATACGTGCCCCCGACCGAAGTGGTATTTTCTAAGTTTGAAAAGGTCATAACTGTGTGAAAAAACGACCTGAAACCCGAACTTGTTCTGTAACTTATCATAGGAAAGCCATGTATCAAGTTTCAGTTGAACATGTTAAAGGGTGTGGGGGAAAACATCTGAAAAACCACAGGACAGACGGACGGACAGACGGACATACGGAGAGCAGACATATAGTCCCATCGGGTGAAACTGGTCGGGGAGTAATAAAGGCAATGTTTGTTTTTTGAAACACAAGTCATTGCATTTAGTGAAACACAAGTGTCGGCCATGAGGTTGTGCTATATGCAGCACGGAGTACAGTACGGTGCAGCAGCAGATCTTAGGACACGGACAGTCTGCACGGAGTGTACAATCATTTATACGTTCCACGACACGTACGTACCATGGGTGGACATGGATAGGATACCGTACCAAATAAAACGTCCAATACACAAGGTAGCCGAGAAGTCACATGAACGAGATTGCCATGCAGGTGTATTTTCAGCCAAACCACTGAATGTCGAATGACACCGAGTTATAATTTGGTAAACCTGGTTTGTTTGTGTTTCACAACACAATGACACGCATCAGTCCAAATATCTCAATAACTGCTTGAAAAATGTACACAAAAACCAATTTCAATAATTTATTGCACTTATCTTGGTGAGCTAACTTGTAAGCCCATTGTGCGCGTGCGTGCATGCGTGCGTGTCACTCCGCGTGTCACTTTTGAAGTTGAAAGGCAGAGGTGATCGCAAAATTACATGATACAGTGTGATTATTGACCGAAATAATTTCTGCAAGGTCAAAGAGGGTAAAAGAAAAAGTGACAGTGGGGCCAGAGTTGGACCCAATGAGCAAGGGAACGAACAAAAAGGGGAAAGACGAGACAGAGGAGGGAAAGAGGCACCGCAACCTTGGTGGTGTAATGGTTAGAGCATGTGGTGCGAGTGCGGGAGGTCAGTGGCTCAAACCTCGGCCGAGTCATGCTGAACACTTTAAAAATGATAAGTATTGCTTCCTGAGTTGATGTTGAGCATTTTGAAATGATGGGGCACAGACAAATAACCATAGGTCGGGCATAATAGCATAGTCCTTGATGGGCAATTGGCATCCTCCTACATCAAAGTTCCTTGTGAGGAACATACAGGATAATATAAACTTCATTAAGAGGGTTTGGTGAGGTTAGGTTCGGTAGAGTTAATGGTGGTAAAAAAAAAAAAGGATCATGGTTAAGGATAGACGATGACGTAAAGATGGCGATTGACCGCTTGGTTGAAGCCTTGGAGTGTAGTAGAGTGCAATTGAACGTCTCAAGAAGGCGGTCCCACAGACAGGAGAGAGAAAAAGGAACGAAAGACTGAGGTGTGTAGTAAGTCCTGATTAGAGGAGTTTAACCAGGAGAGGGATACTGGAAGAATACATGCGAGAGAGAGAGAGAGAGAGAGAGAGAGAGAGAGGAGAGGGAGGGGGAGAGGAGAGAGGAGAGAGAGAGAGAGAGAGAGAGAGAGAGAGAGAGAGAGAGAGAGAGAGAAGAGAAAGCAAGGCCTGAAGAGAGATATTAAATATCAAGTTTCTCACAATATTTGTTTTTACCAATCAATACAAACTACCAATATGTGGTCATGTCCAGAACGTTTCTACAGTACAGACAACCTCCGAACCATTGACGACGTCTCGCTGATGCATCATAAACACGCACATTAAATCCACCATTGAATTTCCAAAAGAAAAATATAAAAACACATCCGTCGTAACTCACGTGCAGTCATTTTATATAACATCGTGCATTCATGGACTGCACGTTGTGGATTATAATCGTTGTGGAGTTACGAGATATCGATTCGTCCTCCTGTGACCGATTATGTAAAACGACTCGAGTGGAATGTAACGACCTTGAGAATCGTTGACATAAACGCAAATTTTACACCATATAATACATGAGGGTTGATCGATAGGTTCATCGTCCACAACTGCAATTGTGTTCATCATTGGTTGACGGCAAGATTGAACGATGTACAATATTGAAAGAAATTTATGCTTGGTCCTTTATAAACAATTTTTTAACCACAGAACAATGAGCACCCTTGTTTGGCGTCGCCATGTCTCTGTTAAGCCACGGACTTGCTGATCAAGCCTCTGACCAGTGGGAGATGACAGGTGGTAGCGACTCAAAGTTTTCCATGGACAACACGAAACGCGTGCAGTCGCTCCCAAAGCCCGAATTGCTTCAATTTCCCTGCGGCTTCTCGGAATGTTTGTGGCTTTTTCGCTCTTTTTCGCAGACAGGCAACAGAGGGTTCCAAAGGTAAAAACAAGACCTTGCTTTCCGTGTGTTACACAACGTAATGTTGCTTAATTTTTTTTAACGACACACGACTGTGACATTAAGCTGCATAAGCTCCGTGCTACCAAGTTACAGAGAATAACACACACTTAATCATAGCCCAGTAACATTCGTAATACATTCAAAAATGCATATACAGTGTTTCGAAAATCCACTGCACCGGCAATGTTACCAAGTTAAGTTTATAAAGAGAAAGATACAACAACATATCGGACTAAGCAGAGTTGAATGTGCACTATGTGTGGTATATACTTTGAGTAATCGTTAAAAACACAAGATTTAAATTCACTCCAATAAATTAATTCATAAAAGTTATATAGTTTGTTCAGTTGCCTGGTTTGAATCTCATCCCACTAACAAACTCTCATCCCGTTGTTTCAAGTTTGGTGATTCATCAATGTGTGTGCCGTCCCTTGGATGGACGTCAAGATGGGCATCCTGTCTGCCGTCATTCTTTGGTGGGTATCAAAGACCCAACGATGTCCTTCTCAAAGAGTGGGCGAGTTATCGCCTGTACCATGAACAAATTACAAATTCCTGGTCTAACTCCTGCTGGGAGAGAGATGGCCCAGCATGACCCTTGGCCAAGAAACTGCTTCGGCAGCACCGATGCTCTCTAATGGAGTATGGTACATCTGAGCGGATATAACCCACTATGTAATCTGTTTTTCACACTCTACTTGCTCATGGCAGAATCATGAAGATATTTGTGACTCAAAATGATGACAGAGCATACATTTGCTTTCTTTAAACAATGCTCTCGATGTAATATACGACAAGATAAAATAATGCACAATAACATGTGGACATGTTACAAACATGTGGTACTTTCAAGATTTGTCACTACCTGAACCGAATGAAAGGCAATGACAGATTTTGTGCAAGAAGGAATGCAAGTTTGTACCATCCTATTCTCAGGTCCATCGAGAGGGTGCTTCGGTTGGTGTACATACGTTTAGAGAGTTCAGTTCCTACGCCATTAGGTGTGAAGAACGCATTACATTTTGCCAGAAATACGAAGACCGAGCAATATGTATTGAGTAAAAATCGTCAAATACTTGGTAATAACAGTCAATAACCAACATGAATTCACTTAATACAATTATTACACACTTTATAATTGAATCATCTTTCCTTTTCAAATTCCACGTTCAGCCATAGACCATTAGAGGGAACAGATTGGCTCATCAAAGTAAAGCATAATATATTACATTATTGCGGTAATCCTTCCAGTTTATAAACAAAAACAATTGTCAAAACAAGAAGGAAAATATGCACTCTAAAAATAAATCAATCACAGAAGCAATGATACAATTTGATTATAGAAAATAAAAATTAAATCACAGAAGGAATGATACAATTTGATTATAGAAAATAAAAATTAAATCACGGAAGGAATTATATAATTTGATTGTAGAAAATAAAAATTAAATCAGAAGGAATGATATAATTTGATTATCGAAAATAAATCACAGAAGGAATGATATAATTTGATTATCGAAAATAAATCACAGAAGGAATGATATAATTTGATTATGAAAAAATAAATCACAAAAGGAATTATATAATTTGATTATCGAAAATAAATCACAGAAGGAATGATATAATTTGATTATAAAAAAAATTAATCACAAAAGGAATGATATAATTTGATCATACAAAAT
>CM068953.1:203800827-203812736 GCA_035128595.1 Eptatretus atami
AATCACCCAAAGTCAATTTCACTGTCGAAGAGAATCAGTCCACACGTGAACCCCGGCCAATCACAGCTCATCCTTGTCCGACTCCTCTGGGGCCGGAGTACCCGCACCAGAGTACAGCTTGCCCACGATGGGCTGCACGGCCTCTTCAAGCTCCTTCTTCTGGGCGTTGAATGCTTCGACGTCAGCGTCTTGGTGGCTCTCGAGCCACTGGATCTTCTCATCGAGTGCCTTCTCAATGGTCTCCTTATCTTCAGGTGACAGCTTCCCGCCGAGTTTCTCTTTGTCCCCGACCTGGTTCTTGAGGGAGTAAGCGTAGCTTTCGAGCTCGTTCCTCGCCTCCACCCGCTCCTTCACGCGCTTATCGTCGTCGGCGAAGCGCTCGGCATCATCCACCATTCGCTTTATCTCGTCGGGCGTGAGCCTGTTCTGGTCGTTCGTTATGGTGATCTTGTTCTTTTTACCGGTGCCCTTATCCTCAGCCGAAACACGAAGGATGCCGTTTACGTCGATTTCAAAGGCGACCTCAATTTGCGGAACACCACGCGGTGCTGGAGGAATTCCCGTCAGGTCAAACTTGCCCAGTAGATGGTTATCCTTGGTCATTGGTCGCTCACCTGCAAGGAGACAATTTAATGCTCTTATTGAAGCTTCACTATATTGGGTGGTTTGCCATTCATAACAAAGCTGCCACCACCATCGGGGGCTTTTGCTGAATTATACGTCCGAATAACCTGGTCAAGACCTCAAATATTATTTATGGACCCACCTTCAAACACCTGGATGGTAACCGTAGGCTGGTTATCAGCAGCCGTAGAAAAGATCTGCGACTTCTTGGTAGGAACAACCGTGTTACGACCGATGAGCTTCGTCATTACTCCTCCGACGGTCTCGATGCCAAGTGTGAGCGGGCACACATCCAGAAGCACTACCTCACCTGTGCACACCGTTATTAAAAGTTAAAGAGCAGGCCTTTTGCACAAGTCAAATGGTCGGTAAAAAGAAATTTTAAATAAAACGTACCCGTGTCGTCTGCACCAGAAAGCACACCGGCCTGTACGGCTGCTCCGTAGGCAACGGCTTCATCTGGGTTGATGCCACGTGAGGGCTCTTTTCCGGAGAAGAACTCCTTCACCAGTGCCTGGATCTTTGGAATTCGTGTAGAGCCACCGACCAGCACGATCTCATCGATGTCCGACTTCTTCAGGTCCGCATCCTCCATAACCTTTTGAACAGGCTTCAGGGTTGATCGGAAGAGGTCCTGAGTGGGGGCGGGCGTCATGGTGAGTTCAACCAATCTGGTCTAACATCATGGTAGAGAGCGATTTCAAATTGACGAACAAAATGCTTTCCTCACCATATTCAACTCCTCAAACTTGGCACGCGTCAACGTCTCAGAAAAATCATCGCCGTCAAAGAACGACTCGATCTCAACACGCGCCTGATGTTGAGAAGAGAGAGCGCGCTTTGCCTTTTCCACCTCACGGCGGAGTTTCTGGACAGCCCGTTTGTCCTTGCGCACATCTTTGCCAGTTTTCTTTTTGTATAGTTTCACAAAGTGCTCCATGACACGCTGGTCAAAGTCCTCGCCACCTAAGTAAGCATTAAGCACGAATGGAGGAAAATACAATGAAAAATTGCAGAGAACAGAGCCTGAAACTGCTTTTGCACAATCCAGTCAAGGATAGGCCAGTAAATAAATTTAGCAAAAAAGATCAAAAGCTACATTGAAGAAGAGCCCAGATGTGCGATTTACCAAGATGAGTATCACCGTTCGTAGCCACCACCTCAAAGACACCATTGTCAATGGTGAGCAGGGACACGTCAAAGGTGCCACCACCGAGATCGAACACCAAAATGTTCTTTTCGCCTTCTCTCTTATCCAGTCCGTAAGCAATAGCGGCTGCGGTCCTGAAGGGATGAAAAGCAGGAAAAAAAAAGCATATATAAATATATAATCGAGCATTAAAGTACGGAGATGGCGATCGCGTAATTGCAATTCCTCACGTCGCTCCAATTTGGGTTCAAACTCACGGCTCGTTGATGATCCGAAGAACGTTCAGTCCAGCGATAGTTCCGGAATCCTTGGTGGCTTGCCGCTGCGCGTCGTTGAAGTATGCAGGTACAGTCACAACGGCATGGGTAATCTGAAAAAACGATCAGAGATCAACGTCATACAAAAAAATAAAAAAAATAATAATATCGATATCGTCACATGATCAGGAACAACATGTGAAAATCAAAAACTATTCTAATGATGATTTACCATACAATTTAAATATATATATATATTTCAAATTTTTTACAGAGCACCGGTGCTGCTGAAGCAGTTTCTTGGTTAGGGTTGTATTTGGTTGGTTTGCCATGACCTTACCAGCAGTCGTTAAGGTTGGAATTTGCAGTTTGTTTAGTGTGCGCCAGAGTTCACCAAGTGAGAGTTTTCTTCCTTTCCTATGCAGCACCCTTCTTTCCATATCCCTCCTCAACGCTTCCGACTCAACCCATCCCTCAAAAGCCTCCCCTCTCCCCTTCATGCACCCTCCCCTGTCCACAACACATCCGAGGTCTCCGCTCCAACCTGACAGACCTCTCAATCCAGGCCACTCCCATTATCTGGAACAGAATCCTTCCCCTCGCAAGACATCCCCGACTCCTTAGCGTCTCTCCATGGCCAATACGTCCTCCAATGCGATACGCCTGAAGCCTACCCCAGCAGCAGAGTTGCATTTTACATCAATGGCTGGAGTGTCCAAAGCAGTGTTCTGGGCCCAGTGCTAATTCCTGATCTTCATCAATGATCAACCTGACTCTCTAAAATCCTCATCAATTTGCTGACGATTCCACCCTCTGCAGTGACATCCCTCGTCCTTCAGACAGGCAGTCTAGTCTGCAGCCTCTCTTCCCTCTGTTCAGACGTTGACAAAAATCACAAGCTGGTCAATGACTTAAACATCTTTCGATCCTGACAAATGTCACACTCGCACTGTCTGGCAAACCCTCCTGTCTACTTTCTTAACAATACTCTTGAGGAAGTTCAGTCATTCAAGCTCCTGGGGCTCACCATCAGCCATGATCTTTCCTGGGCAAAACACATTTCAAAGTTGGCCTCCAAAGCTAGTCGCCGACTGGGCATCCTCCGTCGTTCAAAGTCCTTAATCGGCACACCTGAACTCATATCCACCTCCAAAGCCTTCATCCACAGCTTGGAGTACTCCTCTCCCCTCTGGGCTGGCTCCGTTGCCTCACATCTTGCTCAGCACGACACCGTGGACACCAAGGCCTTCAAGAGACTCATGGAATCTCCCGCGATGAAGATAAGTCTATGGGCCCATCGCTTTGCCATCGATGACAGGTCAGTCCCCCCCCCTCCTTTCCCTTACAGGTATCTGCAGGGTGCATGCGGTCCACCATCAACCCTCTTCTGGTGAAACTACCTAAATCCAAGATCACTGCTCACCTCCACTCATTTTCTTTTTCTCCAACCTGTGGAACAAACTTCCTAATCCTCTCCAATGGTCATTCTTCCCTCCAGGTTCCCAAGACAGCTGGTCACCACCATCTCAGATTGACTGTGTGCGTACGTCGCGGTCATCCTGCCAGCCCCATCCAAAACCATGATATTTTCCTCCCCCCCCCCCCCTCCATTCAAAATTTCCAGTTCTTCCTTCCTGAGATTTTGCATCAATATCCACCTTGTCCATACTCCATTCCTCCGCTATACCACAGTTTGTCCAAGCCTCCCTCCATTTTGTCCTTCTGCAGTGTCCCCTGTAGGTTCGGGTGGCGGCGATAGCTCCGCCTACTCTTGCAGTCTTTGACATACACAAACGAATGCTGGAAGACAGGACGCCGAGTTTAACGTCCATCCGAGGGACGGCAGAGACGACAATCAACCTGCCTGTGAAACATCGGATTCAAACCCAGACGAGACAGCTTAAAGGAGGTGGCGCGTACCTGTAGGCCATCCTGCCATCCCCAAAAAAGTTGAAAATCCAAATCAATAATCCGAGACTTTTCCACTCAATCTATCGTACCCAACTGGATAGACTTCAGGTGATCAAAGACTGGCCCTGAAGATGGAAATGCTAAAACAAAGTTATTTAAAAAAAAAAAAAAAACAATTGTCAGCTCCACGAAGCCTCACTCACCTTCTTTCCAAGGTAAGCTTCAGCAGTCTCCTTCATCTTGGTGAGCACCATGGCAGAAATCTCCTCTGGAGCAAAAGTCTTCAACTGACCTTCGACATGCACTTGGATGTGGGGCTTTCCCTTTTTCTCAATCAACTGACAACACCACGACACGCACAAAAAGGCAGGGTCACGTCGCCGGCGGATACACAAATGGCTTTTTCACGACAAATCAAATCTCGGACCAAACGAGGTGATGTTAACCGTTCACCTTGAAGGGAAAATACTTGATGTCCTGCTGCACCGAAGGGTCCGTCCAGGTGCGACCGATGAGGCGCTTGGCATCAAACACGGTGTTCTCGGGGTTCGAGGTAAGCTGGTTTTTGGCTGCGTCTCCGATCAAGCGTTCCCCTTCGGTCGTGAAGGCCACGTAGGACGGCGTGATACGATTACCCTGGTCATTGGCAATTATCTCCACCCGGCCATTCTTGAAAACGCCAACACTGCAAACAAAGCACCACCTCCACGTTACAAAAGCTACCGTACACACTCGACACACCTTTCCACGGTAAATTCACACAAGATGAAAGGTTTAATGATAGTAATTAAATAAAACCACGACGGTCAGCGAACAAGAACTCACCACGAATAAGTGGTTCCCAGATCGATTCCCACTACAGTCCCCATGTTCTCCTTCCTTTCATCGTCGTCGGCATCGGAGCGGACAGAGCCGAGCACCAGGACCACCAAGAAAAAATCATAAACCCACATGGTCAAGATGTCCCGTCAACACTGCAACAAAATCGGGGAGAAACCGGCACCATGGTTAACTTTATACAAACAAACCCGAGGGGTCCACCATACATTAATCGATGAACCCTGGGGTCCACCATACACCAATCGATGAACCCTGGGGTCCACCATACACCAATCGATGAACCCTGGGGAAAAGAGAGAGAATATCGCACTTTAAGATATCGTGTTTCGCCCTATCTCTCAATGGTGAAGAATTACTTAAAAAAAAAATTCAGATCTACATCTTCACCAAAATGGAATTGATTAGTCCTTATTATACAGCCAACTTGTCCAAGTTTTTCCGAATCAGCACATAAACTTATGTCCTGCTCACAGACAGACGACAGACAGAGAGGCAGAGGTGAGAAGAACATCAGGACATATTTGGTGGCAGAAGCAAGAAATTAAAGATCATAAAGTTATTTTGGGATGGAACACATTTCCTTCATACACCAATCATCGTACCGCACCCATTACAGAGAATCGGGGCTGCTGAAGCAGTTCCTTGGCACGGATTTTAAGCTAGGTGGTTTGCCATTGCATTCCCAGCAGTAATTTGTTTTTTTGCAAATATATTCAGAAGGGCAGCGAGAACCCACCCATCATTTGTGACATACCCAGAGGATCTTCAGCATTTCCTATGACCTCCCGATGACCAGGACACACACTGATGAATCGGACAGCCTGTAAAGTACCAGGATGGCAGTTTATAGCTGGGTCGAGATTCAAACAGAGGCTAAACCGCTCAAAGGCATCCTGCAGGTCGTCGACCACTGATGAACTTCCACAATATGACACGAATGAGATTAACATGGAATCGACTCGTTTTCATACATTGCACCGGAAGCAAAGCTTAAATAAAGTTCCGTTTATTACAACGACTTATGAACAGTTGTGATGTCATGACAGAATTAAATTATACCACTTGATGCATGTATTCAAAATCATCTTTAACACAAATCAACCCCAACCCCCCAAAAAATAAAATAAAGCAAGCATACACAATACCCCACCCAGTCTGTAAGACTTTACACAGGCATGCACGTAGTGGTGTACAAAGCTTATTATTATTTTTCTTTTCTTTACATCCAAACAAGGTCCAAGGAGATTAATGAGTCATCCATCCTTCAGAGAGAATTTCAAATTGAACAAAACAAATACCTGTACACAATTCACTTACCCACACCAACAATGGTGAGGACAAGATAAGAACTCACTGACCCACACCAACTGTGGGGGCAAGAAACTTTATTCAAAGGGTCCACCCTTCCGCCCAAAGCAAAATGAGCACACATGGTCAGAGGAGGTGATTTGATTAGGTGTCGATACAACCACAAGAAAAAAATTGAAAAAAAAATTAAAAAAAAGACGACACCTCAAAATTGTGCAATTTTCTGCTTCCGGTGGCAACTGGAAATCACAGGAAACAAAGATGGCAACCAATTACAACTACACAGGAGGTACACAAAACGAGGAACGGCCATAGATGGCATGAACACCAAGCCACACTTGTGGGAGGGAAAAGCCTAATGCCCCCCCCCCAAAAAAAATCACCCAAAGTCAATTTCACTGTCGAAGAGAATCAGTCCACACGTGAACCCCGGCCAATCACAGCTCATCCTTGTCCGACTCCTCTGGGCCGGAGTACCCGCACCAGAGTACAGCTTGCCCACGATGGGCTGCACGGCCTCTTCAAGCTCCTTCTTCTGGGCGTTGAATGCTTCGACGTCAGCGTCTTGGTGGCTCTCGAGCCACTGGATCTTCTCATCGAGTGCCTTCTCAATGGTCTCCTTATCTTCAGGTGACAGCTTCCCGCCGAGTTTCTCTTTGTCCCCGACCTGGTTCTTGAGGGAGTAAGCGTAGCTTTCGAGCTCGTTCCTCGCCTCCACCCGCTCCTTCACGCGCTTATCGTCGTCGGCGAAGCGCTCGGCATCATCCACCATTCGCTTTATCTCGTCGGGCGTGAGCCTGTTCTGGTCGTTCGTTATGGTGATCTTGTTTTTTTACCGGTGCCCTTATCCTCAGCCGAAACACGAAGGATGCCGTTTACGTCGATTTCAAAGGCGACCTCAATTTGCGGAACACCACGCGGTGCTGGAGGAATTCCCGTCAGGTCAACTTGCCCAGTAGATGGTTATCCTTGTCATTGGTCGCTCACCTGCAAGGAGACAATTTAATGCTCTTATTGAAGCTTCACTATATTGGGTGGTTTGCCATTCATAACAAAGCTGCCACCACCATCGGGGGCTTTTGCTGAATTATACGTCCGAATAACCTGGTCAAGACCTCAATATTATTTATGGACCCACCTTCAAACACCTGGATGGTAACCGTAGGCTGGTTATCAGCAGCCGTAGAAAAGATCTGCGACTTCTGGTAGGAACAACCGTGTTACGACCGATGAGCTTCGTCATTACTCTCCGACGGTCTCGATGCAAGTGTGAGCGGGCACACATCCAGAGCACTACCTCACCTGTGCACACCGTTATTAAAAGTTAAAGAGCAGGCCTTTTGCACAAGTCAAATGGTCGGTAAAAAGAAATTTTAAATAAAACGTACCCGTGTCGTCTGCACCAGAAAGCACACCGCGCTGTACGGCTGCTCCGTAGGCAACGGCTTCATCTGGGTTGATGCCACGTGAGGGCTCTTTTCCGGAGAAGAACTCCTTCACCAGTGCCTGGATCTTTGGAATTCGTGTAGAGCCACCGACCAGCACGATCTCATCGATGTCCGACTTCTTCAGGTCCGCATCCTCCATAACCTTTTGAACAGGCTTCAGGGTTGATCGGAAGAGGTCCTGAGTGGGGCGGGCGTCATGGTGAGTTCAACCAATCTGGTCTAACATCATGGTAGAGAGCGATTTCAAATTGACGAACAAAATGCTTTCCTCACCATATTCAACTCCTCAAACTTGGCACGCGTCAACGTCTCAGAAAAATCATCGCCGTCAAAGAACGACTCGATCTCAACACGCGCCTGATGTTGAGAAGAGAGAGCGCGCTTTGCCTTTTCCACCTCACGGCGGAGTTTCTGGACAGCCCGTTTGTCCTTGCGCACATCTTTGCCAGTTTTCTTTTTGTATGTTTCACAAAGTGCTCCATGACACGCTGGTCAAAGTCCTCGCCACCTAAGTAAGCATTAAGCACGAATGGAGGAAATAACAATGAAAAATTGCAGAGAACAGAGCCTGAAACTGCTTGCACAATCCAGTCAAGGATAGGCCAGTAAATAAATTTAGCAAAAAAGATCAAAAGCTACATTGAAGAAGAGCCCAGATGTGCGATTTACCAAGATGAGTATCACCGTTGTAGCACCACCTCAAAGACACCATTGTCAATGTGAGCAGGGACACGTCAAAGGTGCCACCACAGAGATCGAACACCAAAATGTTCTTTTCGCCTTCTCTCTTATCCAGTCCGTAAGCAATAGCGGCTGCGGTCCTGAAGGGATGAAAAGCAGGAAAAAAAAAGCATATATAAATATATAATCGAGCATTAAAGTACGGAGATGGCGATCGCGTAATTGCAATTCCTCACGTCGCTCCAATTTGGGTTCAAATCACGGCTCGTTGATGATCCGAAGAACGTTCAGTCCAGCGATAGTTCCGGAATCCTTGGTGGCTTGCCGCTGCGCGTCGTTGAAGTATGCAGGTACAGTCACAACGGCATGGGTAATCTGAAAAAACGATCAGAGATCAACGTCATAACAAAAAATAAAAAAAAATAATAATATCGATATCGTCACATGATCAGGAACAACATGTGAAAATCAAAAACTATTCTAATGATGATTTACCATACAATTTAAATATATATATATATTTCAAATTTTTTACAGAGCACCGGTGCTGCTGAAGCAGTTTCTTGGTTAGGGTTGTATTTGGTTGGTTTGCCATGACCTTACAGCAGTCGTTAAGGTTGGAATTTGCAGTTTGTTTAGTGTGCGCCAGAGTTCACCAAGTGAGAGTTTTCTTCCTTTCCTATGCAGCACCCTTCTTTCCATATCCCTCCTCAACGCTTCCGACTCAACCCATCCCTCAAAAGCCTCCCCTCTCCCCTTCATGCACCCTCCCCTGTCCACAACACATCCGAGGTCTCCGCTCCAACCTGACAGACCTCTCAATCCAGGCCACTCCCATTATCTGGAACAGAATCCTTCCTCGCAAGACATCCCCGACTCCTTAGCGTCTCTCCATGGCCAATACGTCCTCCAATGCGATACGCCTGAAGCCTACCCCAGCAGCAGAGTTGCATTTTACATCAATGGCTGGAGTGTCCAAAGCAGTGTTCTGGGCCCAGTGCTAATTCCTGATCTTCATCAATGATCAACCTGACTCTCTAAATCCTCATCAATTGCGACGATTCCACCCTCTGCAGTGACATCCCTCGTCCTTCAGACAGGCAGTCTAGTCTGCAGCCTCTCTTCCCTCTGTTCAGACGTTGACAAAATCACAAGCTGGTCAATGACTTAAACATCTTTCGATCCTGACAAATGTCACACTCGCACTGTCTGGCAAAACCCTCCTGTCTACTTTCTTACAATACTCTTGAGGAAGTTCAGTCATTCAAGCTCCTGGGGCTCACCATCAGCCATGATCTTTCCTGGGCAAAACACATTTCAAAGTTGGCCTCCAAAGCTAGTCGCCGACTGGGCATCCTCCGTCGTTCAAAGTCCTTAATCGGCACACCTGAACTCATATCCACCTCCAAAGCCTTCATCCACAGCTTGGAGTACTCCTCTCCCTCTGGGCTGGCTCCGTTGCCTCACATCTTGCTCAGCACGACACCGTGGACACCAAGGCCTTCAAGAGACTCATGGAATCTCCCGCGATGAAGATAAGTCTATGGGCCATCGCTTTGCCATCGATGACAGGTCAGTCCCCCCCCTCCTTTCCCTTACAGGTATCTGCAGGTGCATGCGGTCCACCATCAACCCTCTTCTGGTGAAACTACCTAAATCCAAGATCACTGCTCACCTCCACTCATTTTCTTTTCTCCAACCTGTGGAACAAACTTCCTAATCCTCTCCAATGGTCATTCTTCCCTCCAGGTCCCAAGACAGCTGGTCACCACCATCTCAGATTGACTGTGTGCGTACGTCGCGGTCATCTGCCAGCCCCATCCAAAACCATGATATTTTCCTCCCCCCCCCCTCCATTCAAAATTTCCAGTTCTTCCTTCCTGAGATTTTGCATCAATATCCACCTTGTCCATACTCCATTCCTCCGCATACCCACAGTTTGTCCAAGCCTCCCTCCATTTTGTCCTTCTGCAGTGTCCCCTGTAGGTTCGGGTGGCGGCGATAGCTCGCCTACTCTTGCAGTCTTTAACATACACAAACGAATGCTGGAAGACAGGACGCCGAGTTTAACGTCCATCCGAGGGACGGCAGAGACGACGAATCAACCTGCCTGTGAAACATCGGGATTCAAACCCAGACGAGACAGCTTAAAGGGAGTGCGCGTACCTGTAGGCCATCCTGCCATCCCCAAAAAAGTTGAAAATCCAAATCAATAATCCGAGACTTTTCCACTCAATCTATCGTACCCAACTGGATAGACTTCAGGTGATCAAAGACTGGCCCTGAAGATGGAAATGCTAAAACAAAGTTATTTAAAAAAAAAAAAAAAACAATTGTCAGCTCCACGAAGCCTCACTCACCTTCTTTCCAAGGTAAGCTTCAGCAGTCTCCTTCATCTTGGTGAGCACCATGGCAGAAATCTCCTCTGGAGCAAAAGTCTTCAACTGACCTTCGACATGCACTTGGATGTGGGGCTTTCCCTTTTTCTCAATCAACTGACAACACCACGACACGCACAAAAAGGCAGGGTCACGTCGCCGGCGGATACACAAATGGCTTTTTCACGACAAATCAAATCTCGGACCAAACGAGGTGATGTTAACGTTCACCTTGAAGGGAAAATACTTGATGTCCTGCTGCACCGAAGGGTCCGTCCAGGTGCGACCGATGAGGCGCTTGGCATCAACACACGGTGTTCTCGGGGTTCGAGGTAAGCTGGTTTTTGGTGCGTCTCCGATCAAGCGTTCCCTTCGGTCGTGAAGGCCACGTAGGACGGCGTGATACGATTACCCTGGTCATTGGCAATTATCTCCACGGCCATTCTTGAAAACGCCAACACTGCAAACAAAGCACCACCTCCACGTTACAAAAGCTACCGTACACACTCGACACACCTTTCCACGGTAAATTCACACAAGATGAAAGGTTTAATGATAGTAATAAATAAAACCACGACGGTCAGCGAACAAGAACTCACCACGATAAGTGGTTCCCAGATCGATTCCCACTACAGTCCCATGTTCTCCTTCCTTTCATCGTCGTCGGCATCGGAGCGGACAGAGCCGAGCACCAGGACACCAAGAAAAAATCATAAACCCACATGGTCAAGATGTCCCGTCAACACTGCAACAAAATCGGGGAGAAACCGGCACCATGGTTAACTTTATACAAACAAACCCGAGGGGTCCACCATACATTAATCGATGAACCCTGGGTCCACCATACACCAATCGATGAACCCTGGGGTCCACCATACACCAATCGATGAACCCTGGGGTCACCATACACCAATCAATGAACCCTGGGGTCCACATACACCAATCACCAATCGATGAACCCTGGGGTCCACGATACAACAATCACCAATCGATGAACCCTGGGGTTACAATACACCAATCACCAATCGATGAACCCTGGGTCCACCATACACCAATCAATCACCAATTGATGAAACCTGGGTCCACCATACACAATCACAATCGATCAACCCTGGGGTCCACCGTACACCAATCAAATCACAATCGATGAACCCTGGGTCCACCATACACCAATCGATGAACCCTGGGGTCCACCGTACACCAATCACCAATCGATGAACCTGGGGTCCACCGTACACCAATCCAATCGATTAACCCTGGGTCCACCGTAACCTAAAAACCAATCGATGAACCCTGGGTCCACCGTACACCA
>CM068953.1:203887135-203920042 GCA_035128595.1 Eptatretus atami
ATTTCAATGGAAATTTGTGAAACTAACGTGTTATATATGTGAAAACCATTAAATTTATTGCTTGACGGAAAAAAAACCAAGAAACACGCCCCTCTCATGTACGAACGAACGAAAGACGTCATTTCCGCCCACTATCGCATTTCGCGCCGAAAGACGTCATTTCGCCCACCATCGCAATTTCGCACCGAATGCCGAACGCTGAAAGCTAAGTTCTTATGCTATCATCTCTTTGCGGCCCCCTGCCAACCTGTATGAACGATTTCATTCCTTCTGTTATATATAAAGGTGCTTATCACAATAATAACAAGATTTTTACATTTCAAATATTAAGTACGCTTTTTAATTGTTTTTCAACTGAAAAAGCATAAATTGCATATTTTAACATGTGTACGCATTTGCTTCACCACACGCGCTGTATTGAAGAATTTACTTGTTAAAGTTGCTTTTGGTCTGCCTATTCGTTGTGGGTTCGAGTATAAACTCTCGTGCCTCCGTCCTGGTGAACGCCTCTGGTACATGCCTCGCCGCCTCCCGTCCCACGCGTGCCATAATCTCTGAGGAACTCGGCTGTTCGCCTCCAAGGGAAATCGTTCGGCCATCCGTCCAGGTCGGTGTTAACCGCCCGTCCACGACAACTGGGTCGGGAGAATTAACTCAACCGGCGTGGCTGTGACAGTATGCATGAAAAAGTTTCAGGCTGCTCGGTTTCATGGTTTTGGAGTTACGGAGGAGAAACATTGACACACACACACACACACACACACACAATGACACAGACACACACTGACATTGATTAGTACACTGTGGATCGTTTTTTTTTTTTTGTATTTACTTTTCCGATTCTCTGAAGCATGTGTGGGAGCTTACACCTCAACGACATGCACGCTATCCAGGATAACAAAATATCCCCTACAGACTATAATGGAGGCATTTTCGCTTCATGTTTGGAATATCAGTTCAGGTGAAAGAAACAAGGTTGAGTTCGGTGAAGGATATGGAGTGTTTCCCTTTCCAAAGTTTGGAGTCACATGATTTTCACAAGGAAGGTGGACACAGGAGGAGGATAAGGAGGCCATCTGCCTGATCAAGCGTGTTCTAATTCCTTCTCTACTCAGTTTCACAGGTACAGGACCATTCCTTCATAATTTGGGAAAACCTTTTTGACCCTCCTGAGTATTCCTAACATTCAAAGTTATTAATCATGGAACTGTGGTGCCACTGCAAGTGTTAAGTCATCGTAATGTCCTCCAATTAGATTTTTCCATGCATTGAATACAGAGGAATTAAACCCTGTCCCAACAGTACATAGACACAGTTTTGTTGGAAGTAGATTTGCGGAATCAAACGGATGGGGTGACACTCACCGGAGCTTTCGATACTAATCAATGGGTAGGGCAGCTTTTTCTTGAGAACTCCCTTCGACGCCTGTGCACCGAGATAATCTGCGGCCTGCTTCGCCGTCGTCAGACAGTCGTTGTAAGTCTTGTAACATTGCTGGTTATCGATGATCAAGTGAACCACTGACCTGTAGACAATGAAAATGAAACATTTCAGCTCAGCCCATCCTGCAAACAATGACAAAGTCCACTTTGCGAGAAGCAACATGAACGGAGGAAGTCAATTAAAGGATTCAATCCGCCTTCTAATATATAAAGCTCAATTACTGTTTGTTTGTTTGTTTATGCATCCTTCAAAAATAAACAAACTACTGAACCAAATCCAACCAAATTTTGAATGTTGCTGAAGGGTACCCCAAGTATGGCTTCTGTCAGGGTAGCATATCTGGGGAAAGGGGAGGCCCCAATTCCCTCCAGGTAAACATGTATCATATAGCACCACTCAGTGGTGAGCACAGCACAGAGCTGGGATTACAAATCATCTTCTTCTTAGAGAATGAAGGTTTAAACAACTTGATAATATTGCGACGGTTTTCAGAGGCCCTGGGGAGGCACATACCAACACATAAGGGATCCCGAGCATAGTTATATCTGTGGTATTTTGTCTAGCTAAATTACCTCTCCCCCTCATATCAGTGGAAGGAAAGATGCATTGTGAGTGTAATTAGTTAACTTATTGTTCTTTTCCTCCATTCTCAAGCACGTCTAAATGCTTCACAGACTCGAACCACACACAACATTCACTGCACAAATCACACCAACAACATCAATCCATCGAGCAATGCTTCAATGTTATGCATCAAACACAGCACCCACTGCAGCATAACAAAATTGGACTCAGCTTAGCGGTCATGAAAGCATCAGACTCATTGCCGTGTTCTAGCCACACCACCAAGGAATTGGCGGGCCGCCCCCCACCCTCCCGCCCCCCCCCCCCCATGTTCCTGCAGCCAACCACAAAGACTGCATCACAGAGCGCCAGCCAAAGGGTCTGGATCATGGAAGATGGACGAGGGAGAAGACAAGTCGGAGCCATAAAATGCCTGGCAATGTTGAGACAGGAGAGTTTGTGTGGTTGGTTGTCAGAAAGAGTTGTCGTTGGTGAGAGAATTTGAGAGTTAGAAGAGCAGTGCTGAATGCCACGCTTGGGGAACACCATGGAACGAGCGCTGAGCACCAAGCGGAGCGAGCACAGAGAACTCCGCGGAACACCAAGCGGAAAAGCACAGAGAACTCCATGGAACGAGTGCTGAGAACCAAGCGGAACGAGCACAGAGAACTCCACGGAACGGGCGCTGAGAACCAAGCAGAACGAGCACAGAGAACTCCACGGAACGGGCGCTGAGAACCAAGCAGAACGAGTACAGAGAAACTCCGCGGAACGGGCGCTGAGCACCAATCGGAACGAGCACAGAGAACTCCGTGGAACGAGTGCTGAGAACCAAGCGGAACGAGCACAGAGAACTCCGCAGAACGAGCGCTGAGCACCAAGCGGTACGAGCACAGAGAACTCCGCAGACCGAGCGCTGAGCACCAAGCGAAGAGCACAGAGAACTCCACAGAACGAGCGCTGAGCACCAAGCGGAACGAGCACAGAGAACTCCACGGAACGGGCTGAGCATCAAGCGGAACGAGCACAGAGAACCGCCGGAATAGTGCTGAGCACCAAGCGGACCGAGTACAGAGAACTCCACGGAACGGGTGCTAAGCACCAAGCGGAATGAGCACAGAGAACTCTGCGGAAAGGGCATGAGCAACAAGCGCAACGAGCACAGAGAACTCCGTGGAACGACCGCTGAGAACCAAGCGGAACGAACACAGAGAACTCCGCGGAACGGGCGCTGAGCACCAAGCAGACCGAGCACAGAGAACTCCGTGGAACAGGCGCTGAGCACCAAGCGGAACGAGCACAGAGAACTCCGCAGAACGAGCGCTGAGCACCAAGCGGAACGAGCACAGAGAACTCCACGAACGGGCGCTGAGCACCAAGCAGACCGAGCACAGATAACTCCGTGGAACAGGCGCTGAGCACCAAGCGGAACGAGCACAGAGAACTCCGCAGAACGAGCGTGAGCACCAAGCAGACCGAGCACAGAGAACTCCGTGGAACAGGCGCTGAGCACCAAGCGGAACGCAGCACAGAGAACTCCACAGAACGACGCTGAGCACCAAGCGGAACGAGCACAGAGAACTCCACAGAACGAGCGCTGAGCACCAAGCGGAACGAGCACAGAGAACTCCACGGAACGGGCGCTGAGCATCAAGCGGAACGAGCACAGAGAACTCCATGGAACAAGTGCTGAGAACCAAGCGGAACGAGCACAGAGAACTCCACAGAACGAGCGCTGAGCACCAAGCGGAACGAGCACAGAGAACTCCACGGAACGGGCGCTGAGCATCAAGCGGAACGAGCACAGAGAACTCCGCGGAACGACGCTGAGCACCAAGCGGAACGAGCACAGAGAACTCCACAGAACGAGCGCTGAGCACCAAGCGGAACGAGCACAGAGAACTCCACGGAACGGCGCTGAGCACCAAGCAGACCGAGCACAGAGAACTCCGTGGAACAGGCGCTGAGCACAAGCGGAACGAGCACAGAGAACTCCGCAGAACGAGCGCTGAGCACCAAGCGGAACGAGCACAGAGAACTCCGCAGACGAGTGCTGAGCACCAAGCGGACGAGTACAGAGAACTCCACGGAACGGTGCTAAGCACCAAGCGGAATGAGCACAGAGAACCTGCGGAAAGGGCACTGAGCAACAAGCGGAACGAACACAGAGAACTCCGCGGAACGGGCGCTGAGAACCAAGCGGAACGAGCACAGAGAACTCCACAGAACGAGCGCTGAGCACCAAGCGGAACGAGCACAGAGAACTCCACGGAACGGGCGCTGAGCACAAGCGGAATGAGCACAGAGAACTCTGCGGAAAGGGCACTGAGCAACAAGCGCAACGACACAGAGAACTCTGCGGAAAGGGCACTGAGCATCAAGCGGAACGAGCACAGAGAACTCCATGGAACGAGTGCTGAGAACCAAGCGGAACGAGCACAGAGAAATCCGCGGAACGGGTACTGAGCATCAAGCGAACGAGCACAGAGAACTCCATGGAACGAGTGCTGAGAACCAAGCGGAACGAGCACAGAGAACTCCATGGAACGGGCGCGGCGCTGGCACAAGCGGAATGAGCACAGAGAACTCCGTGGAACGACCGCTGAGAACCAAGCGGAACGAACACAGAGAACTCCGCGGAACGGGCGCTGAGAACCAAACGGAACGAGCACAGAGAACTCCACGGAACGGGCGCTGAGCACAAGCAGACCGAGCACAGAGAACTCCGTGGAACAGGCGCTGAGCACCAACGGAACGAGCAAAGAGAACTCCGCAGAACGAGCGCTGAGCACCAAGCGTAACAGCCACAGAAACTCCACGGAACGGGCGCTGAGCACCAAACGGAACGAGCAAAGAGAACTCCGCAGAACGGGCGCTGAGCACAAGCAGACCGAGCACAGAGAACTCGCGGAACGGGTGCTGAGCACCAAACGGAACGAGCAAAGAGAACTCCACGGAACGAGCGCTGAGCACCAAGCGTAACGAGCACAGAGAACTCCCTGCGGAACGGGCGCTGAGCACCAAATGGAACGAGCACAGAGAACTCCGTGGAACAGGCACTGAGCACCAAGCGGAACGAGCACAGAGCACCAAGTGGAACGAGCACAGAGACGTGGGCTCCCAAACGTGGTCACCACCTCCTCACTGACTGCATTAAATCCAACCACAATCTCTCGAACATCAAAAGAATCAACAGTGCTTCTCCTCAGAGCTAACGTATCTCCTTACACACCTTACTCATACACCTTAAATACTTGCACCGACCACCGCACGCACCTCATTTACTCACCCTGGTTTTGCGGAGTATCAACAGAGTCCACAACAGTCCTTTTCAGGACTCACCCGACACTCATCCACATCCACAGCACATCTAACCTGCACCTCTCACTCAACCACACCACACACCTTGTCCTCCGTCTATCACTCTTTCTTATCGCATTTTTCTAGAATGACTGAGGTGCCTGTGTGTGTTGAATCCGTGACTAAGTCGACTGACTAAGTGGGCTTATGTGCTCGGGGTAAAAGCTTTCATTCGTCACTGTTTGCCTTGTATATACGTGCCTTTTTTGCTAATCTTTATAAACTGTTTTCCAAACTGCCCGATCGTCTTTTTCCATTGGTTAAATGCAGTGTGTAATTAGTGACATGGAGTTCAGCCCTGCAGTTTCGTTATGGTCAGACATTAGCCAACGTTCCACTTATGGTATCGCTCGGCCGTTTCGATTGATAGCAGTGGAGCGTTGGGAAGCACAGTCCTTATCTGGGGTGATTAACTTTCCGGGAAGGATAAGTGGGATTTGGACGCTGGACCCTACCTAAATGAAGCATCTCAGACAGTGTCTGTGGTTGTTTAGCAACCCGTCGTGCTGCGGCGTTATCTACAGCTCATTGGCTTCAGGGTCGTCGGCAGGAAGCGGGTCCGAGAACGCACCTCCCCGAACCCGTAACAGTATGCATTGCAGTGATGTTGAAATGTGAGTGAGAAGAATTCGAAATTTTCAAAATGTTTCCTTTCACTCATTTTAAGTCGAGGTTCACACCAAGGCATCCAACACTGAGCTTCCCAGTGGAGCGAAAGTGATTTTTCCTCTTGCCATATATAAGCAGCAAGGATAGTTGACAAAGGTGATGTTAGCTGACTTCCAAGCATGACCTCGGGGAAATTATAGAGCGAGTAGAGCAGAATGTTTGTGAAGTCGAACGTGTCGTCTTTGGATTAAATCCGTCAGTGAAGTGAAGGGTCCTTTTGCTCGTTATGTATACGAGTCTAATCCACCCCATCACACTTGGCATCCATACGCCTGCCTCTCTGGGTTCTTACGCACAATGCTGTGGTTTATAACAAACTTTCTGTGACAACCACACAATAGTTTTGTCTCATACTGGTGTCTTGTAGTCAGGGCAAGGTATCAATGTGCGTGTCGTCCCACAGATAGACGTTAAACTGAGCGTCCTGTCTGCCGGCATCAGTTGGTGCACGTTCGCAAAGAGTAGGTGAGTTATCGCCAGTACCAATTTTGTTTTTTGTATACCATGTTGAGGCTCGTATAAGAGCTAACACAGAGAACAACTAACAAGGAAGGAGACAAGATGGCGGGAGAGGGAAGCACAAAACAATGGGGAACAGAGACAATAGGATATCTGTGGAAGGGAGAGGGATGGGGCGGGGGACACAGGGTAAACAAATGGACTTACAGGGACTTTCAGGAAGGAAGCAGGGAATATGAAGGAGGTGGGTTTGGGGTGGATTAGCCAGCGTAGAAAAGATCGTGGTTTTGGATGGGGACGATAAGAGATGGTGGTGAACAGCTGTTTTGAAGACCTGGAGGGAAGAGTGGGATTGAAGAGTGCGGGAGTTTGTTCAAAGGCGGGAAAAACGAGGAATGAAAGAGTGAAGGTGAGCAGTGATTCCAATTTGGTAGTTTCCACAGAAGGAGGTTGCTGGCAGACCTTGAGCGCTTTGCGGAAATAAGAGGGGGGGCATACCTCAGACAGAACAGGGGGTCGAGGTCGGAGGGAGATGGTAGAAGACAGAAAGACCACGACCTGCCTGCAGTGAGAGAGTGAGAGACCCAAAGACTCAGCCTCATTGCGGGAGATACCAATGATCTTAAATGCCTTGGTTCCCACAGTGTGAAGCTGAGAAAGGTGAGAGGTGGGAGCACCAGCCCAGAGAAAAGAGCAGTACTCCTTCAGGCTGCGGATGAAAGCTTTATATGTAGTCAGGAGCTTAGGTGGGCCAAGGAAGGACCTTGCACGATGGAGGATTCCCAGTGGGAGACTGGCTTTGGAGGCCAGGTTGGAAATGTGGCTTTCCCAGGAAAGATCATGGCAGATAGTGAGAACCAGAAGCTTGAAAGAAAGGACGTCAAGAGGATTGCTGAAAAAGTACATGGGTGGGGGGTTCCTGACGGCCCTTTTGGAGAGACACCTTTCAGAGAGACACCATTAACAAATTCCAAATTCCTGCTATAACCTACAGGGGGCACTGCATCAGTGGCACAGCCATACCCCAAATATATGATGCCACTCACAGCCATTTGCTGCATTCAAAAGAAGAAGAGGGCCGATGTCTTTCACATGATCTATGTGGATGGAACATTCATTCGAAGTCCTATGGGCCAAGACAATTCAAAAAGTACAACGTATGTCGGGTATCTTGTTTGACGTCATTCTGTTCTGTCATTTACTTGTCATGTCATCGTACAAAACTTTGCTGCTTTCTGAGTCATATTTCAAGCAGTGTCCTAAACACAGCAATGCCTCTTATTCTGAATGAGAAGACCATAAACTCCGCCTCCTTTGATTGTGGACACCTTTGTTCTCACCCGATAATCTCCGCGCCGCTATGCTCCGGGTGCAGTGATCGCACGTCGCGGTGTCCCTTCTGGCCGGCACCTCGGCCTTGCGTGTACTCTTCACCAGGCTGGTTGTACAACGCAAAGATCATCTCCTTGCCAGCAGGGTCTCGCTTGAGTTTCACCGTCGTGCGAAGAAGAGTGCTCAAGTTCCGTGTGAAGGACTTGATGTCGGGAAGCAGTTGTTCTGGTAAAAGGCAAAGATGTTTCAAAAAATTGAGACAAATGAAACGATGAGCTTCTGCATTTCACAGTGTATCCAGATTTTTATTATATAATAATACAAGTTACCTCACAAGGAACTTCAAAGCAGGAGGAGGCCAATAGGCCTATAAAGCCTGTGCTATGGTCACCAACCTATGGTTTGCTTGTCCATCCTCCATCCTCTAAATGCTAAACATCAAGCAAGGAAGCAACACGTGCCATTTTTAAAGTGTTTGGTGTGAGTCGGCCGTGGTCGGGTTTGAACCACCGACCTCGCAGACCCGGAGGAAATGCTTCGAACCATTGAGCTGCCGAGTCTGCTCAAATTGAACGAAAGCAAGCACGTCATCGTGTGTGCTGCTGCTCACTTTGGGAGGATTTGTGCTCCTGTTTTGAGTATTTCACAGCGTTGCTGCTTTAGTACCTTCGTTTTAACATTTCAATGGCCATGGCTATTTCACAGTGAGAGAAGTGCGACCTTTGACAGATCGCACAGACTTCGCCAAACCTCGATCAATGACCGTGCACGTGCGTACTTCGATGAATTGCAAAAAACATTATTACACAGATGAACACATTCAAGCACGAACTCTATGAGTAATGTATGAAGGTGAGCATGCTGTACCTGGTAAAATGAGAACGTGGAGGATCAGGGCACCATTTGCTCGACGTTCAGGCTCTTTGACACAGTCCAGGCCATCCCAACCGCACACAGCGCTACTGCATCCTTCATCGCAGCTCCCATCGCCATAGTGGTCCCGACAGTAGTGATCATAGTCAGGACTAAAGTGAAGGTAGCGTGAATGGAAAAAGGAAAGTGCGGTGATGGGTGCGAGACATATCAAGAGAAAGTTGGCTTTTTCAGTAATCAATAAATCACAGGGTAGTACATTAGGATTATTTCGTGTCCTTCACCATATTTCTTGCTTTTGGGTTCATGTCGAACTGTATTACATTGCATCAATGATACTACAAGTCACATGATCCATGTCCTTTCTGCTGACTGGTTGGCTGAAGTAAGCATCAGCCGAGTGTTTTTATGTCTCTTTGCTCTTGTCGATGACTGACATCATTTCCTTTTCAGACTTCCTCTGAGATTTTCTCACAGTTAGAAAATAATTATTTCCTTCTATTTTTTTCATTCTCATGAGTGTCCCTCCGTGGCATACTCACTTGCAGCCGTTCCCGTGATCTTGGCAGTCGTGGCCGTCATAAAGACACTCGGGTGAGGCGCAGTCAGGGTCACATCGTCCATCCATGAACACAGTCCAGCATATCCTCTCAGGAGGACAGTTGTACCAGGGGTCTCGAGGCCGTAAGGAGCAATCGCCGCCATCCCAAGTGCAGGCGTGTGTGTTACATTGCCGATCGCACAAGCCGTCGCCCGCTCGTCCCTCACATTTGGCCACCGGACAGTGTATGTTAATGACTTCCCTTTCACAATTATAGCCGGTAAAGCCCAACGGGCAGTCGCACGTAAAGAACGGCGATCTATTGAGCCTGCTGCATGTGCCACCATTATTGCATGGAGAGTTGTCACACTCGAGGGTGAGGTCATTATCAGGAATGGCGGTTTCACACTGCGGCCCACTGTGTGAAGCACGGCAGACGCAATATGATGTTTCATGTTGGCCTTTGGTGCAAACACCACCATTGAAACAACTGATACTTCCGCATGATGCAGCAGCCGTTTCACAAACGTCTCCATCAAAATCCTGCACACAATGACCAGACATCATAATGGCACCATTGTCACCACCATCGTCATCCTCATAATATAATCATCGTATTGGTGATCGCATGGTGAGGATGTTTGAGAGGCATACAATGCATCTTTAAATCCAAATGCTGGGAGCAGTTTTAAGGTCTGGGATTATAAGCTTCTCGAATCCGAGCAAGTCTCAGGAGCATTACCAAGGAACTATCAGATTGTTGGTTTCAATGGACCAGCCGGGTCATTAATAGCCTTGGCATATTGGCATAATCCACTTGGCTCTTCCGGATGTGGTCGACATGCGATGCCATTCCACGAATAGGAAAATAAAAACCCAGCCCTTTCCTTTGCACCATTCAAATGCAGCAATATCATACCGGCAGAATACACAAATGATTCGGATTTGCACCTCCGATGAGTTGGTTTGTGAATGAATATCGTACCACTGTGCAGTAACAGGTGAATCCTCGTGCTGTATTCACGGCAATCATACATGTTCCTCCATTTCTGCATGGCTGTTCCTCACACCTGTCAACAATGCTGTTGCAAAGTCGCCCTGGACAAGCAATAGGTGAAGAAAATGTCAAATGAGTACAATCCCCTCTCAGGGTTCCAATTGTGTAAAATATATCTCACAAGTTTGGAGTTTCAAATTCTACTCCGAGGAAGAAGGTTTTACCTGTGTAACCAGGGTGGCAGATGCACATGTAGTCGGAGTGCAGGTCGCGGCAGGAGAGTGTACCGTATGTGTCACAGTCGCTAGTAGAGCAATCGTTTCCATTTGCTTGGCAACGCTCACCCACAAACCCTTTAGAGCATGTGCAGGTGAATCCCCCGATGCGGTCGATGCACACACCACCATTCAAACAGGGCGGAACAGAAGCACCTCCGGCCTTGACTAGGGCGCAATTGTCTGGATTGATTTCACAATGTACACCTGTCAACAAACAGAAACAACAAGAGGAAAGCAGGTTGTAAGCGACTTGGATAATTTCTCTTTTTTTCAATGACATTTATCATCAGTGGCCTCTTTCATAATGATATGCAGGTAAACAATCAATTTCCCTAAAAGAGATACTGACACCATCTTGGGTCAAATTCTCCTGAAGAGCGCTCTAATGTTTAAATTATCATCTGTGTATTATGTTACAGATCTTCCCTTCCATCTCACTCTGTGCAGGACAGTTCCTTATCCCTCTCTCTGTCAGGCAGAGTGTGGGAGCATACCTCTCTGCCAATATTGAGAAAATAGGTAGAGTCAACATACCAGGAACATGGCCTTTTAATGCAGGACACACCCATATTCTCACTTTGTCCATCCATTAGGACTGGCAGGCAGATCCCCTAATCTACGTCTGAGAGCTGCCTATCACTGCTAAAAAAAACAATTTTCTTCGAAGGAAAATAAATTAAAAAGTTTTTGTGAAACAAGAAAACCATGAGAGAAAATTTTCTCGCAGCGAGCAAAATATTCTTTCAAGAAAACTTTTATTATTTTAAGAAAATATTTTCTTACTTAGAAAAATATTTTTGGCAGTGGGGGAGAGGTACAGTCTCTGGAGATTCTGGGCCTCAATATCAGCCGTAACTTGTCTTGAGCAGAACATTATCTCCAAGCTGGATTCCAAAGCTGCTGCTGCCTAGGAATTCTTCCTCTGAAATCCGAGCAGTTTTGCTTCAAACTAGTAAGAGATATTTTGCTCCAAACTGGTAAGGGATTTGTTTTCCCAGTTGCAAGCAGCTGTGATTAATCGGTGAGTAGTTGGCCACAGCTGCCATCATGGGTGAGAGACGTGATTGCCAACGAACTTTCAAGTACGTTATTTGTAAAAAAAGAAAAAAGAAGAGGTTCCTTCGTAACTTGACACACCTTCTGTCCCTGGAGGGCATGAGCACAGGTAGTGGTTGAGCTTATCCAGGCAAGTGCCTCCGTTCTTGCATGGCTGTGATAGGCACTCATTGATCTCCAGCTCACATTGGCTTCCCTGATAACCTGGTAGACACTGTACAAAGTGAAAGGAGGCTGCTGGCACAATACATCATTGGGAATATTCCTTTCCATAGTCTGATCTCAAACAAGCATTCAAAGTGCCAAAGCCAGTCAAGATATAAATGGTTCTACAAGTTGATTAATTAATTAATAATGTTATAAATGGTACCTGGCATGTGTAGCCACCCAGGTAGTCCATGCAATGACCTCCATTGTGGCAGGGGTTTGAGGTGCACTCATCAACCTCTGACTCACAATAGCTTCCTTCATATGCAGCCGGACACTTACAACGATGTGAATTTCCCACATTAATGCAATGACCTCCATGGTGGCACAGCTGCTCCAATGAAACACCTGCAAGAGATAAAAGGCAAGAGGGGAGAGAGAGAGAGAGAGAGAGGAGAAGAGAGAGAGAGAGAGAGAGAGAGAGAGAAGAGAGAGAGAGAGAGAGAAAGAGAGAAGAGAAAGATCTTGTAATACATTTCTTCATTTAATGCCAGAGCATAATTTTCCAGGCATAGAATGACCCCACTCTGAAGGAGATTCAACGAAGTAAAATTTGGTAAAGTGGTTTATTCGTTGTAAATCTTTACATTTCTGTATATACAGTGTTGTGTAGTGTAGTGTTGTGCCATACGAAATAACTGAAAGAGTGTAACAGTCGGATTGAATCATCACTGCATTCAGATGTTTTTGTCATTGACTTTCCATCCATCCACATATTACAGATGCAAAATTGTGGAACTTTTGATCATCTTTGTCTCCTCTCCCCTTCCCTCCCCTCATGCCTTATGTCAAATAAATTCCACTCTACTACAATAATTTTCCCATTTTCTTCTCTCCCAAATGACACCCCACCCTCAGCATTCTTTCACCCCCCCCCTCACCACCTACCTCAAAATTGTTAAGTATATCTAAAATATAGTTTCCCCTTCTCCCTCCCCTGTAAGGTTGTAAAATCAAGGAAGAGGACATATTAGATAAAATCATGAAAAAGGATAAATTAAATAAACATGAAAAAGACAACTTAAATAAAATCATGAAAAAAACAACTTAAATAAAATCATGAAAAAAAAAAAGTAACAAATAAAATCATGAAAAACAATAAATGAAATAAAATCATGAAAAAGGATAAATTAATAAAATCATGAAAGGATAAATTAAACAAATCAAGAAAAGGATAAATTAACTAACATCACGAAAAGGATAAATGAAATAAATCATGAAAAAGGATAAATGAACTAAAATCACGAAAAGGATAAATGAAATAAAATCATGAAAAAGACAACATAATAAAATCGTGAAAAGGATAAATTAAATAAATCATGAAAAAGGATAAAGAAATAAAATCATGAAAAAAGAAAAATTAAATAAAATCATGAAAGGGATAAATTACATAAAATCATGAAAAAGGAAAAATTAAATAAAATCAGGAAAAAAGACAACTTAATATAATCACAAAAATAATAAATTAAATAAAATCATGAAAAAGGATAAATTAAATTAAATCATGAAAAAGGATAATTAAATAAAATCACGAAAAAGGATTAATTAAATAAAAATCACGAAAAGATAAATTGAATTAAATCATGAAAAAATACAACACATATAAAATCATGAAAAAGGATAAATTAAATAAAATCATGGAAAAAAACTTAAATAAATCATGAAAATGGATAAATTAAATAAAATCACGAAAAGGAAAAATTAAATGAAATCATGAAAAGGATGAATTAAATAAAATCATGAAAAAAGACACTTAAGTAAAATCATGAAAACGGATAAATAAATTAAATCACGAAAAGGAAAATTAAATAATCACGAAAAAGGATGAATTAAATAAAATGAAAAAGGATAAATTAAATAAAATCATAAAAAGGGATAAATCAAACAAAATCAACGAAAGGAAAAATATAATAAATCAGGAAAAGAAACTTAAATAAAATCACGAAAAAGGATAAATTAATAAAATCACGAAAAAGGATAAATTAAATAAAATCACGAAAAACGGGTAAATAAAATAAAATCATGGACTGTTGTTTTTGACATTAATATATCACCTCGTGACGATGATCACGAGGTGATGTATTTATCTCGAAAAACAACAATCCCCTGATTATGATCACGAGGTGATGTATTTATCTGCAAAAACACATCCTCCTGACTATGATCACGAGGTGATGTATTTATCTCGAAAAACAACAATCCTCCTGACTATGATCACGAGGTGATGTATTTATCTCGAAAAAACAACAATCCTCCTGACTATGATCACGAGGTGATGTATTTCTGTCAAAAAACAACAATCCTCCTCTATGATCACGAGGTGATGTATTTCTGTCAAAAAACAACAATCCTCTGACTATGATCATGAGGTGATGTATTTCTGTCAAAAACAACAATCCTCCTGATTATGATCACGAGGTGATGTATTTATCTCGAAAAACAACAATCCTCCTGATTATGATCATGAGGTGATGTATTTATCTTGAAAAACAACAATCCTCCCTGATTATGATCACGAGGTGATGTATTTCTGTCAAAAAACAACATCCTCCTGACTATGCACGAGGTGATGTATTTCTGTCAAAAAAAACAATCCTCCTGACTATGATCATGAGGTGATGTATTTCTGTCAAAAAACACAATCCTCCTGATTATGATCACGAGGTGATGTATTTATCTCGAAAAAACAACAATCCTCCTGATTATGATCACGAGGTGATGTATTTATCTCGAAAAACAACAATCCTCCTGATTATGATCACGAGGTGATGTTTTATCTCAAAAAACAATGATCCTTTGATTATGATCACGAGGTGATGTTTTATCTCGAAAAACAACAATCCTCCTGATTATGATCACGAGGTGATTTTTTTCTGTCAAAAAACAACAATCCTCCTGATATGATCACGAGGTGATGTATTTCTGTCAAAAACAACAATCCTCCTGACTATGATCACGAGGTGATGTATTTCTGTCAAAAACAACAATCCTCTGATATGTCACGAGGTGATGTATTTCTGTCAAAAAACAACAAATCCTCCTGATTATGATCACGAGGTGATGTATTTCTGTCAAAAAACAACAATCTCCTGATTATGATCACGAGGTGATGTATTTATCTTGAAAAAACAACAATCCTCCTGATTATGATCACGAGGTGATGTATTATCTCGAAAAACACAATCCTCCTGATTATGATCACGAGGTGATGTTTTATCTCAAAAAACATGATCCTCTTGATTATGATCACGAGGTGATGTGTTTATCTGAAAAAAACATGATCCTCTTGATTATGATCACGAGGTGATGTGTTTATCTGAAAAAACAATGATCCTCTTGATTATGATCACGAGGTGATGTATTTATCTGAAAAAACAATGATCCTCTTGATTATGATCACGAGTGATGTGTTTATCTGAAAAAAATGATCCTCTTGACTATGATCACGAGGTGATGTTTTTATCTCAAAAAACATGATCCTCTTGATTATGATCATGAGGTGATGTGTTTATCTGAAAAAACAATGATCCTCTTGACTATGAAGCCCTTTTATTCCTGTTTTTTGATTTCTCTGTCCTGCACATGATGTATGTAAAGCTCATTCATAATTCTTGGTCATTGGGGAAATAAATTATGAAACACAACTCGTTCCTCAACACCTTTACCTCGATTGTCAATGGGGTCTGTCCCTCAATCAGGTTGAGAAATGTTAATCACCCGAAATTTCCATTTGTGCCTTTGATGACCTCATGGTTAAGTGCCCCAAAACTGAAAGATGGAAGTGTGGGAACCCAAGTTGTTCAAGAACATTTGGAAAGCACAAGATATTGTTGAGGGCCGGGGTCCGGTGGCGAGAATGCCCGCGAGGTGGGGGAAGTTACGTCGTCTCCCACCAGACTCCCGGAATTGTAGGCCGTCACTCACGGATAACTCCGTGAGGCGGCGGGTCGCTTAACCGACCATGTACGCCAATACCTCCACCACGTAGCGTAGGGTCTTTTTGTCTAGAACCAATTTACTTAATTAACCACGCGATGTCGTCTACCGGGGAACCACGCCCTCAGCACGTCTTGCTCGAACCGGGTCACTCTACCGCTGCGAAGAGTTCCAACTACGACTACTAGTGGGAACTTAGCATAACAATTGTGCATTTTGTGAGGAAAGCACCTAATTTGGCACACTAGTAGCCTATCTATATGAACAGATTTGGATACTGGCCATCTCAAAATTTTTGATGGCAGTGGAAAATGGCTGCCACAGCCATCAGCGGCTGAATTTGAGATCCCCATATCCAAATCTGTTCATAAATGATAGGCTACTAGTGTGCCAAATTGGTGCTTTCCTCACAAAATGCACATTTTATGCTATATTTAGCTAAGTTGCCCCACTATACCACTCCGGTTCGGGTGCAGTCGAGCAGACTGCCAAAGCCGTGCCGGCTAGGATGAACCGATTATCGGGTATAAGACCCGGCTATAACTCAGATCCGAACCATGCTGGACCAATGCAAGAAAGGACGGAAACGAACTGGGAACATTTCTACAATTTGTTTATTCACAAATAAAAAAGACACAGGGAAAGACTTATCGCGGATATACAAGAAAGAATTCACAATGATCAGAAATAAAACCTGAAGCAGTTCAATTGAAGAAACGGCGCACACACGCAGACACACACACAGACAGAAATAAAACCCAGGTATTTTATATAGACCCAGCAGCCAGGGAGAGAGACGAGCTGGGGTCGCGGTTCGGCGGGGTACCTGCACGTTGGAGGGATGGTGGTGCTTCGTGGTGCGGCACCTGCCAATGGCCGTGCAGCCCGGCCCACAGTCACACGCGTGGGGCATGTCCGCGGAGGAGCTTGAGAGGGTAGTCTGAGTCCCAGGGCGGGGGTCAGGGTCACGGACAGGACCCGCAAAACTTCCACGAACGCCCCAGACTCCAGCAACGGATGCCCCGTCTCCAATAAACCTCCGACGAACGCCTCGAATGCCCCACGCAGAGCTTGAACTCCTTCTGAAGTGAACTGAACTCAGACTCCAGCTCAGAACACACGACGCACACCACCAACTCACTCCTCCAAAGACCTCCCTCAAGACTGAGGATGGTGTCATCTTTTTATGGACCTCCCCAAACGGGCAGGGGCTCGGTGGAACAGACGTCACCGTTCACCTCGATTGGACAGGGCTCCACGGATCCGCCCCTTCTGGGGCGGGTCTCGGCCTTGTTGGAGGAACCCCCCCCCCCCTCCACGTGTGTTTGCACTCGTCAAGCAAGAGTTACAACATTGAAAAGGAACATTTGTGGAAGCAGCAAGGAACGGCTGCAAGATCTTGCCTCAGCAAGTCAGGGTGTGAGTAGACAGCGAGTAGACAGCGGATGTGATGGGGATGGGACGGTTGTTGGATGTAAAGATTTAATAACCTACCTAAAAAACATCGCAACGCACACCTTTGATTCTCCCACTAGACAAAAGGAAGGGACCTGTCTTCACATGTACTCAACAGAATAACTGACTTTTGGGACATATGTTTGAATGCATATGGTTTCCAGATCCGTAACAATATCAAGAACTTTTCAGATGCACATATAAATTTATTTACTTACTTGAGATGTACATTTTGTGTCGATGTATATTTTGCACCAAGATATATTTTTCAAGAGCTCAAAAAGTTGATAAAAGAGCTTAAAAAATGATCTCAAAGTTTCTTGAAAAAGATAATACGTGTTCTGAACTTGTGCTGCTGACCTCGTGTTTCTGCAGCGACTTGACACGATACACTCGGCACGTCGCAGTAGATGCCTGTCCAGCCGGTGGCGCATTCACACCGAAACCATTGCCCTAACTGCAGGCAGGTGGCACCGTTCTTACACGGTACACCTGAGCACCAGTCCACAAAATTCTGCAAGAAAATGAGATGCATAGCGTTAAATTTATAATGCACTGAAACTCCATCCCACCCACGAAGTATGTGTGTTGATTGGTATTTCATCTGCACCACTTAGTGCCACAACAATTACAGAAGCAAAGTCAGTCCGAAACCCAAAGGATTGCAGTTGTTTCACTCCTCCCTCTCCCTCGACTGATTTGGCTTCTTCTAAACCTTGACAATGGATGCTTCACTCAGAAGTTCCGAGTGTTCATGTTACATCCAACCTATCTCTCCTACTTCATCGGGTATTTTGTTCTTCCCCTGTGTGTCCAAAATTATTAGATGGCCCCATTTCCCAATTTACGCGGTTACTTGAAGTCGTTTATTGGCTTTTTAATTCACTAGTGCAATCAAACTGCAGTGTTGTGCACCTGCTGGTACAACCAGGTGTTTTCAACTCATTCAATTCAGTGATTCAAGAGTGAATAGAAGTGAAACACACAAACACTTGAACACACCCACTTCTTAAATTATATTATATATATATATATATATATATAATATATATATACACCCCGACACAACCACACAAACACATCACACTCACACACAGTATCATTATGAATGTTGGATGCAAAAGTAAATCTGATTGCCTTTAAGATAGCATCCAACAATCGTTATGGCCACATGTGAAAACTACTAACAAAGATCACATTTGAGTTTGTGCATGTCGTAATTTACATAAGCGAGCTCCGGGTTGGCTCATCGGGTTGAGATTCTGGAATGTACCACTGTGGTTGCACTTTCATACCCCGGCCTAACTGAGAAGGCAATCGGAAAGCACCGAGTGCACTTCATTGGCAAGGAGGTTGGTTTTGGCAACAGCACCCTTTTTGTGGGATGGGACTTGGAAGTGTCACATGGCAGATATTCTTCTTCTTTCATATGCAGCACAAGGCTGTGGGGTAGCAGCACCCCTGGCTGAGGGTGCAACAGTGCAGCTGATTGAGTGCCATCTACTGGTTAGGAGAGGAATTTGTAATTTGTTCATGGTGCGGGCGATGGCTCGCCCACTCTTCGGGAAGGACACCGTGGGATCTTTAACGTCCACCAACAAATGCTGGCAGACAGAATGCCCAGTTTAACGAGTGGTGGTGCACATGTTGATGAGTCACCCTGCCTGTGAAACACCAGCATGACAGTTTATAGCTGGGTCAGGTTTCGAAGCAGACTCGATATGTGAGAGGTGAGGATGTGTACCTCTCGGCCATCTTGCCACATCGGGCAGGTAATAATTTATGATTTATACAAGTAGCTATTTAAATCGCACTCACATATCTCTCTTCCCTCTGCCATCTCTCCCTTCGTACCTGGCAGTCCATGCCCGTGTATCCTTGTGGGCAGATACACTTGTGCGTTCCCAGACTGTCCACACACGTGCCTCCATTGCGGCATGGTTGAGAGTCGCACTCGTTAATCTCGTGCTGACAGTTGCTGCCGGTGAATCCAGTCCGGCAAATGCACGTGTACGTGTTGATCCCATCAATACACCTTCCACCATTGAAGCAAGAGCTGTGGGTGCAACGAAGTTGCGATTGATCGCACGGTAAAAACATTACGAGGTGTTAGTTGGCAATGCTGAAGCTCACAACATCCTCTGCCGATGGAATCAACAAATTAGTTGGACACCGGACAGGTATGAACATAACCCACCAACAACACACACCCCTGCACAACACACACAACACACACCACCCCTAACACACAACTACAACACACAAACCTACACACACACCCTTACACACACCCCTACACACACACCCTTACACACACACACCCCGACACACACACACACGCACACCCTTACACACCACACCCCTACACATACACATGCACACCGCTACATACACACACCACAGTGTGGGCTCGACTCACGTGGGTTGGGGCCTCACCTCTCGGTGCAATCCAGAATGTCAGTCTCACACTGTGTGCCCGTGAAGCCGCGTAGACAAGCACACGTGTAGCTGTTGGCATAGTCAATGCAGCGGCCTCCATTATGACACGGTGAACTTTCACATTCGTCCAACTCGTGCTCACAGTGTTCACCCACGAAGCCGGGCCGGCACGCGCACGAGAAGCCAGCTACGGCGTCTGTACACGTGCCGCCGTGATGGCATGGCACTGCAACGTACACGGGGGGTGTTCAACAGCCGCTCGAGGAGCTGCATCTCTGCAGTGAAGATTATTGTCCGTTTGAAAATATCAAACAATTCTGATTTAAATAAAATTGGTTTAATGTCATAAAGTTAGTCCCAAAAAGAAACAATCATCTTTGTATACAAGAACGAGGTCTGTGTAGGTGTGTGTAGGGGTGTGTGTGTGTGTGTGTGTGTAAGGGGGTTGATTTTGTGGTGTGTGTTGTGTGTGGTGACTGTTGTTGTGTGTATTTGTGGTGTGTGTGTGTGTGTGTGTTGTGTGGTGTGTGTATGTGGTTGTGTGTTTTGTAGAGTTGTGTGTGTATGTATGTGTATGTGTGAGTGTAAGGTGTGGGGTGTTGTTGTTGGTGTGTGTGTAAAGGTGTGTGTGTATGTATGTGATGTGTGTTGTTTTGTGTGTGTAGGTTTGGTGTGGTAGTTTTTCGCTATGTGTGTGTATGTGTGTGTGTATGTGTGTGTGTGTTAGGGGTGGTGGTGTGTATGTGTGTGTGTGTAGGTTTGTGTATGTAGTGTGTGTGTATTGTGTGGTGTATGTGTGTGTAGGTTTGTGAATGTGGGGTAGGTGTAGTTGTGTAGGTTTTTAGTATAATTAGTGATTGTTTGGGTTTGTTTAGTTGTGTGTAGTTTTGTGAGGTTGTGTGTGTTGTAGGTATGTAGGTTTTTTATGAGTTTTGTTGTTGTTGTGTTTGTGTGGTGTAGTTTGTGTGTGTGTGTTGGGGGGGGGTTGTGTGTGTGTGATGCATTGAAGCGTGTGCAGTTGTGTGTAGGTATTTCTGCCCACCCCACAGGATACGATGTTTCCAGCTACTCGCATATAAAATAAGGTGTGTGTGTGTGTGTGTGTGTGTGTGTGTGTGTGTGTGTGTGTGTCCGTCTACGTCTGATGCTTATACAAATAAGAATGGCTGGGCCAGTCCATGGGGATGACTTGCTCCTGAACATGTGGAATAGTGCACCTGGTTCAACCACTGATCCCTGCCAAAGGGACGGGGTATTGATACCACATATTTTTTTGTTTTTCTCTCGAGCATAAGAGAGCCATTTGTGCGTCTGTCGTCATTTTTCTCAGAGATGACCAAACGGATCTTCGTCAAACTTTCATTGGTTCATCAGTGAGTGCCGGGGAGTTTTCGGTTAAAAAAAAGGAAATTTTGAAAAAAGAAGTTGGATTTCATTTCTTTAATCAGTCCATAGTATCTAAACCTTTGTAGCGATGTGAAAGGTAATATGAAATGATCCCGACCACATTCCTTAGTGTGTGTAGGGAAGTGTTTTAGGCCCCGACAAAAAAATAAGATTTCTCGAAAATGCCAACAGGATTCGCACCGGGCAGCATCTAGTACCATGCTAGTGTCTTATAAAGTACGAGCAGGGGCACCCTGCCCCCTGCCCCACCTTAGGCCCCTACAAAAAAAAAAATTTGAAAGACACCCCTGCTTTATGGGGTGTCCTGGTGCAGTTTGAGGGCAGGTGATGCAGAGTAACAGAAACTACTCATTGATGTGACTCCGTCTCTTGGGATTAGTAAGCATTGGAGTGCGAATCTGCCAACGAATAACTGCACGGACACGGGAAATGGTACTCATGGCCCCCTGAAAGCCATGACACTGGTGGCTTGAAACTGAAATTATTATTATTATTATTATTATTATTATTAAATTTAAAGGATGGTGAGTTGAGCAAAACACATTCATGGCATTTCCTTCTTCGAAAAGGCAATGGACATAATGTACAATTCAGGAACAGAAAACAACTGCGCAGAGCAAAGAGGGACAACTCCATGATGGGTGAGGAATGGATGTCACACAATTTGAATCCAAGTGTAGCCGAGCATGCCAATTCGCAAAGAGCAACGCAAGGGTCCCCCACAATCCTTACCAGAAAGGCATTCGTTCACGTTCGTGTCACAGTGGGTTCCCGCGTATCCGACAGTGCACGCACAATGGAACCCCCACGCCATGTTCGAACAAGTGCCTCCGTTCAGGCATTCGACTGTCAAGCACTCGTTCACCTTGGTCTCACAAGTTTTACCTGGGCAGGAGCACAGCACAGGACGTGTACGTGTAAGGTTTTGAAATGTGCACGTGACGTGTCTCGTCCTATCTTACCATGCTGCTTATCTCAGAGTTATTGGAGGCCTTCAACATCCCTTGACCGTGCCAAATGATGGTAATCTTTTCAGACCAAGTCCAGTCGTGATGTGTGGTCACAACCTGTCCAGCTCTTAGGGCAGAAGCACTTGAAGGCAGAAGGTGAATAACTTTCTCGGCATCGTCCTCCGTTCCGGCACGGCATCGAAGCACAAGGTGCAAGACGCCTCTCACATCGCTGTCCTGTTTACCATGGGGCAAGAGAAAAACATTTATAGTCCAACACAAAATTAATGTCCGTGTGTGTGTGTGCGCGCGCACGCGTGCGTGCGTCTCCATTTTTCTCAGTGATGGTCAAACAGATCTTCATCAAACTTTCAGAGGTTCATCAGTGAGTGTTTTAGGCAAAAAAAATAATAATAATAACAACAATTTTTTTTTACAAAGTTTGGTTTTGGGGATTTTTTTGTTTTTGAATCACTCGAGGGTGCCTTAGTCTTTGCAGCTATGTGACAGGTAATATTAAGTGATCCCTGACCCCATTCCTTAGTGGATGTGTGGAAGTGTTTTAGGTCCCCACAAAAAAAAAGACAGAAAAAAAAATTGGATTTCTTCAAAATGCCAACAGGCTCAGAACAGCACCGGACAACGCCGGGTACCCCGACTCATCGATGATGAAAAAACAAATTAAAGTAAATCCAGAAGCAAGAAAAAACAAAAAAGCATAAGTTTGCAACAAAATACATAAAATGACAGCAAAACGGTGACTATAGCATGTGCTCATTGCAGATACAACGTGACGGTTAATATATATTCCATATCTGCTTGTAGGCCGATGCAAAACTGAACTTACAGTGAACATGCTTTTGAAAATGAAAAGCTCCTGCTCACAACATCCATCTCTCCGTTAAACACCCACCAGTGAAAGGTGAGGCACAGTGACAGGTGAAGGAACCCACGCCATCGACGCACACGCCCCTGTTGAGGCAGGGGTTCGATCGGCACTCGTTGATGTTCAGCTGACAGTAAGTGCCTGCGGTGGAACATACAGACCGGTGATAGAAGCAAGGCCATCGATGTAACCGACACGAAACTCATGCCAGAGGACCGGCAGCCTTTCATTGATAACAAGCTCAACTAAAAGTGCCTCAAGTGTATATTTGGATGAAAGGTCGAGCATAACAGTTTAAGCATTGATTACATTAACTATAATTAATATAACAGGTACCGGTAAAGCCAGGAATGCAGGAGCAGGTGAAGCCATTGATGCCATCCAAGCAAAAGCCGTCGTTCGCGCAGGGCTTTGAGGCACACTCATCGAGGTCGATCTCACAATTGTGGCCTTGCCATCCCGGATCGCAGTCACACTGATAACTGATTGATATAGAAAGGAGAGAGAGTGACACAAGGTGGTGGCATCGTTGTATTGCAGTGAGCAAATAATGTAAATAATGAAACCAATATTTCCTCAACAGCTTGAAGGAAAGACTGAAGATTTGGTCGTTATTGAAAACTTTTGCTTCAGCACAGTGTTGCATTTCAACAACATGAATCTCTTACATGACTCCTGCTGATTGTAACCCTGACCTGAACCCCAAACCTCGCTCGTTCTGCCCATTAATACTCCATACTTACAACTCCTCCTTTTTTTTTTTTTTCATCATCTCTCGCCAGCCTAAACTTCGATGCACAAGGAGTTGCACTCACCCATTGAGGTCGTCATGGCAGAAACCATGCAGGCAGGGAGAAGAGATGCACTCATCGAGCTGTGAGAGGCATGTCGGTGCCGCAAATCCATCTGGACACTCACAGTGAAACCCTCCAACAAGGTCCACACATGTGCCACCATGATGGCATGGAGACGAGAGGCATTCATCGATATCTTCATCACACGAGGGGCCTGCACGGAGAGTGGAGAGACAACACGGAGGGATTTCTCTTTTTTTTGCATGAAAATCTGGTTTTATAAACGGAACAGCTAGCTCGGTGACAGAGTACAACTAGAAGGGCACTCGGTAGAGCGCATACTTCCGCCAAGTAATTCCTGATCCACGAGAACATTTCGGGCCCAATACATTTTTGAAATATCATGCGATATATCGTTTTTGGCCCAATCTCTCAATGGTGAAGAATCACTTTAGAAATTAACTAATCCTCGTGTCCAGATTCGGATCCGGATCTTCACCAAAATCGAATCAATTCGTCCTTGTCACACACCGAACATCTCCACAAAATTTCATCCGGATCCGTCCGCAACGTGTCTAAATATCCTGTACACAAACAGACAGAAAGGGGTGAAAACAAAACCTCCTTCACCTTCGGTGGCGGAGGTAATGAGGCAACACAACATACTGGGAACGGGGGAAAATGTGGATTCAACAAGCAAGGGAATGAATAGGAAAAGAAGAATCGATGTGAAGATATGAAATACAGTAACCTGCAAGTCAGGTGGGATGTTGGGGTGTTAATGAGGGTAGAAAAGATTGCAGGTAGGGATGGAGTTCACCCTGGCATGTCGACATGGTGGTACACCCCCATGAAATGGTGGTGCACTGCCAACTTCATGTCCAGGATGGAAGAATGGGATTGGATCGTTGAAGGAAGGCTGTTCCTCAAACGGGAGGAAAATGGAACAAAAGAGCAGAGGTGTGCATGAAACCTGGATGATAGAAGTTTACCGAGGAGGGGGTTACTGGAAGAATGCATGGTTCCTGCAGGATCTAGAGGGGACTGGAGGGCTGAGCAAACAGAGGGAGCTAGATCAGTAAGTTGAAACGCATCAAACGCATGAGAAAAGAGAGAGGCCACTGACCTGTCTGCAAAATGAAAGAAACAGGCCTTGTGCTTCAGCCTCTTCATAGGACATGCCAATAGTGTTCAGAGTTTTAGTTTCTACAGAATCCAGGAGGGGGGGAGAGAGAGAGAGAGAGAGAGAGAGAGAGAGAAGAGAGAGAGAGAGAGAGAGACAGAGAGACAGGAGAGACACAGAGAGAGAGAGAGAGAGAGAGAGAAGAGAGAGAGAGAGAGACAGAGAGAGAGAGAGAGACAGAGAGAGAGAGAGAGAGAGAGGAGAGAAGAGAGCAGAGAACAGAAGAGAGAGAGAGAGAGAGAAGAGAGAGAGAGAGAGAGCAGAGACAGAGAGAGAGAGAGAGAGGAGAAGAGAGGAGAGAGAGAGAGAGGAGAGAGCGAGAGAGAGAGAGAGAGAGAGACAAGAGAAGAGAGAGAGAAGAGGAGAGAGAGAGAGAGAGAGAAGAGAGACGAGAGACAGGAGCTGATTCTGGGATGCAACCCATAAGGGAGAGCAAGGCTCAAATGAGCTATGGAAAGACAACAGCCCTGTTGGCTGTGAGTACAGTTCTGATATTTGAAGTTATGACTTAGAACAACGAAGATTTAGCTGGCTTGAAGTTGGCTTGGGAGGTCAGCTTTGCTTTGTGTTTACAAGTAATGACTAGTGAGGCCGAATATACATGTATATATATATATATATATATATATATATATATCATATATATACATACCACACCACACACACACAACACACACACACACAGACACACAACACCACTGGTGGCAGTGGCAGTGGCACATGCACGTTTGTGATTTATACACATATTATACATATATTCATACATTGTGATATGTGATCATATACCGTACATACGATGCCATCAGAAAGTATTCACACCCCTCAACTTTTTCACATTTTGTTGTGTTTCAGCCTGAATTTAAAATAGTTTAAATTTAAATATCGTCACCGATCTGCACAAAATAGCCCGTAATGACAAAGTGTAAACATGTTTTTATAATTTTTATTATAATTATTTTTAAAATGAAAAGCTGAAATGTTTTGCGTCAATTAGTATTCAACCCGATTGCTATGACACTCCAAATTGAGCTCAGGTGTATCCATTTTCATTTGATCGTCCTTGAGATGTCTCGACAACTTGATTGGAGTCCACCTGTGGCCAATTCAATTTATTGGCCATGATTTAGAAAGGATCACACCTTTCGATACAAGGTCCCACAGTTGACAGTGCATGTCAGAGCAGAAACTCCAGCATGAAGTCCAAGGAACTGTCTGTAGACTTGCGATAGAATTGTGAGGAGGAATAGATCAGGGGAAGGGTAATAGAACAATTTTATAGAGTGTTAAAAGTTCCCAAGAGCACAGTGAGCTCCATCATTAGGAAATGGAAAGATTATGGAACAACCCCAGACTCCCCTAGAGCTGGCCATCCGATCAAACTGAACAACTGGGCAACAAGGCCCTTGGTCAGGGGAGGTGACCAAGAACCCATTGACCACTCTTGACAGAACTACAAAGTTCCTTGGCTGAGATGGGAGAACCTGCTGGAAGGACAATAATCTCTGTAGCACTTAAACAAATCTACGCTTTATGGGAGAGCGGCCAGATGAAGCCACTCCTGAGAAAAAGGCACGTGAAGGACTCTGAGAGCATGAGATAAAATATTCTGTGGTCTGATGAGATGAAAATTGAATTCTTTGGCCTGAATGCAAAGCGCTATGTCTGACGGAAACCAGCAGAGCTCATCACCCATCCAACACCGTCCATACTGTGAAAGCATGGTGGTGGCAGCATCATGCTATGGGGATGCTTTTCAGCGCAGGGCTGGGAGACTTGTAAGGATAGAGGAAACAAGGAATGGAGCCAAATACAGGCAAATCCTTGAGAACCTGCTTCAGAGTGCAAAAGACCTTAGACTGTGGCGAAGATTTACGTTTAACAGGACAATGACCCCAATCATACAGCCAAAGCAACATGGAATGGCTTCAGAACAATGAAAGTCCTTGAGTGGCCCAGCCAAAGCCCAGACTTGAATTCCATTGAGAATCTGTGGAAACACTTGAAGATTGCTGTCACCGACGCTCCCATCAACTTGACAGAGCTTGAGCAAATCTGCAAGGAAGAATGGCAGCGAATCCCAAATCCAGATGTACAAAGCTGATACAGACGTAACAAGACACTCGAACCTGTAATCGCTGCCAAAGGCGCCTCTACAAAGTATTGACTCAGGGAGTTTGAATACTTTTGTAAATTAGATTATTTCTGTATTTCATTTTCAATACATTTGTAAAAGCTTCGAAAAACATGTTTACCCTTTGTCATGATGAGGTATTTTGTGTAGATCGGTGACAAATATTTTTTTTTTTAAATTTAATCAATTATAAGATCAGGCTGTAACAACACATGCGAAATAGTCGAGGGGTGTGAATACTTTCTGAAGGCACTGTATTATACATATTGTCATGTACACACAGGACATGTGACATATTGCACATGTTAAATACACATGTTATAATATGACACGTTATTGACACGTTGCATGTCACATTGTATCAATACATGATTCATGACATATTGCACATTTGTATACACGTTATATGTGACATGCACATGTTATATACACACATTATATGTAACATATTACACCATTATATACACACGTTTATATGTGACATGCACATGTTATATAAAAACATTATATGTAACTATTACACATTATATACACACGTTATATGTGACATGCACATGTTATATACACACGTTGTATGTAACTTTTACATGTTGTATACACGTTATATGTGACATGCACATGTTATATACACACATTATATGTAACATATTACACATTATATAACACGTTATATTGCATGCACATGTTATATACACGCTTGTATGTAACATATTACACATTATCATAGTTATATGTAACATTATACACATTATAATAACGAACGTGTGTATGTAACATATTACACATTATATTACACACGTTGTATGTATATATTACACATATATATACACGTTATATGTGAATGCAACATGTTTATATACACACGTTATATGTGACATATTATACATGTTATATTACACGTTATATGTAACTAATTACTACATTATATACACACATTATTGTGAAACATATTACACATTATATAACACGTTTATGTGACATATTATACATGTTATTACACGTTATATGTGACATATTATACATGGTATATACACACGTTATATGTAACATATTATACATGTTATATACACACGTTGTATGTAACATATTACACATATTTATATACAATTATATGTGACTGCACATGTTTATATACACGTTATATGTGACATATTATACATGTTGTCATGTACACACAGGACATGTACATATTGCACATTGTTAAATACAGTTATATATGACACGTTATTGACACGTTGCATGTCACATTGTATACACACATGATCATGACATATTGCACATGTTGTTATACACGTTATATGTGAATGCACATGTTATATACACACGTTGTATGTAACATATTACATAATACATTATATACACACGTTATATGTGAATGCACATGTTATATACACACGTTGTATGTAACATATTACACATTATATACACGTTGTATGTATATATTACACATATTATATATTACACGTTATATGTGAACATGCACATGTTATATAACAACACGTTATATGTGAATATTATACATTATATACCACATTATATGTACATATTACCATTATATACACAGTTATATGTGACATACACATGTTATATACACACGTTTGTATTGTAACATAATTAACACATATTTATATACTGTTATATGTGACATGCACATGTTATATACACATGTTATATGTGACATATTATAATGTTATATACACGTTATATGTAACATGTTACACATTATATCACACATTATATGTAACATATTACACATTATATACACACGTTATATGTGACATATTATACATGTTATATACACGTTTATGTGACATATTATACATGTTATATACACACGTTATATGTACATATTATACATGTTATATACACACGTTGTATGTAACATATTACACATATATATATACACTTATATGTGACGTGCACATTTATAGTACACACGTATATGTGACATATTATACGTTATATACACGTTATATGTGACATATTTATACGTTTATACACAGTAATGTGTGAACATATTATACATTTTATATACACACGTATGTGTGACATATTATACATGTTATATACACACGTATGTGTGACATATACCATGTTATATACACGTAATGTGTGATATATTATACATGTTATATAACACATTATATGTGACATAATGTACATGTTATGACACACATTATATGTGACATAATGTACATGTTAATAGACACACATTATATGTGACATATGTACATGTTATAGACACACATTAATTGTGACATAATGTACATGTTATAGACACACATTATATGTGACATATTACACTTGTTACACACACACACACACACACCATTTTGTTTTCTACTTCCATTGAATTTCGTTGCCATTGAGAGGGTCTACAATGAGGGTCATGTTTTTGTCCACATAATATAGATCGCCGGCACCTCACCCAACACTCCCTGTGCTTTGCTTTCCCACCTTGTCAACCAGACTGTGAAATCCCATTGACCTTGTGTTTGGGAATAAAACATTTTTGAGCCATGACGTTGTTAACGCAGTGTGTGGACCCGCACAGTTCACAGTTAACGCCAGTGATTAAACAAGACGCCATATAACGGTCTCAAATTAAAGAACCCGATCAACCGGCACGTGGACCGTACGTTTGGGAAAATGAAACGAAAACGATGGTTTGAACGGGAAATAAGAGAGCGGGAATGGACAGGGCGGGCTGCTGTGATCGCGGGAAGGTCGACAGGAATACTGTAACAAAAAAGGCAAAGCTGACAACGTTAGCACAGCAAACACGTGGGGCGGCGGCGGGCACCCTCCCGGTGGGAACAAACACGTTTACACAGGACCGCGTGGGCGTGGCCGTGAGCGTGCTGAGGCGTGGCGGTGAAAGCGGCTGATGGGCGTGGCCGTGAAAGCGTGCTGGGCGTGGGCAGTGAAAGCGTGCTGATGGGCGTGGCCGTGAAAGCGTGCTGATGGGCGTGGGCCGTGAAAAGCGTGCTGATGGGCGTGGCCATTGGCTCAAGCGGGAAGTGGGGGTGTGGGGGTGTGGAGGACGAACGGAGAATTCGATACTCGTGGGACAGGAGGAAAAATTCCGGCTGTCATGGCCGCCGTGGAGCAAGCACGCAGGCTAGATATGCCGGGCGTCCAACCACCCACCCGGATTACTCAGAGCAATCACACGTCTGACGGCCGTGGGAGGGCAAGGAGAAAGCGATCAGGTTTGGGAAAACTCAAAGGCACCAATGCCTGTCCTGGCCCAAGATCTTTAATATGTCAAAAGGACTCGTAACAGTTGTATTCCACACGATGTTTATTCGAGGACCAGCACGGAGCCGCTCAGAGGTTGGGTGGTTTTCATACCTTGCTGTTTTATTTTCACTGCATTCACATCGACGTCCATGCTTTTAGAGTGGGTTCTTTAGTCCTGTCTAAATTACTTGTGAGTGTTAAATTTCCCTTTGCATTGTTCATGCAGAACAGGACACGAGCAAGCATTCGGTTAACGTCTTAAGTTCCTGGTCTCCTCTCTTCATGGTACTCCTATGTGAGAAGCTCTGTAAATGATCAATTTCCTCATCCATGACTGTAATACCTCCATTTCCGTCTCTATCTTCATGGCACCTCATGTGGAAGATCTGTAATGATCAATTCCTCGTCCATTGACTGTATACTCCATTTCAGTCTCTATCTTCATGGCAACTCCATGTAGAAGCCTCTGTAAATGATCAATTCTCGCTATGACTGGTATACTCCATTTCCGTCTCTATCTTTCATGGTACCTCCATGTGAGGAAGATCTGTAAATGATCAATTCCTCGTCTATGAACTGCATACTCCATTTCCGTCTCTATCTCATGGTACCCTCCATGTGAGAAGATTCTGTAAATGATCAATTCCTGCATCTACGACTGTATACTCATTTCCGTCTTCTATTTCATGGTACTCCATGTGGAGAAGCTCTGTAAATGATCAATTCCTCATCTATGACTGTTATACCATTTCCAGTCTCTAATCTTCCATGGCACCTCCATGTGAGAAGTCTTGTAAATGAGTCAATTCCTCGTCTATGACTGTATAACTCCATTTCCAGTCTCTAATCTTCATGTACCTCATGTGAGAAGCTCTGTAAATGATCAATTCTCGTCCATGACTGTATACTCCATTTCGGTCTCTATCTTCATGTACCTCATGTGAGAAAGATCTGTAAATGATCAATTCCTCGTCCATGACTGTATACTCCATTTCCGGTCTCTATCTTCATGGTACCCCCAGCTGTGAGAGCTGTCCAAATTCAAATTGGTGGTCTGTAACTGCAATGATGGCCTAATAATGGCGATGTGATGAGCCGTCAAGTGAGAAACCTTGATGTTCCAACAAGTGTAATTTCACGTACTGGTGAAAGATCTCATTCTGCACTTGTATGACATTCCCAGAGGACATAATAAATACAGGGGGCTGAATCTTCCAAGTGCGAGTTCCCACAAGGAAGGGTGGAGAAACCATCCCGAAATCCATCGGAAGGACGTCACAGTGAGTGAGTGTGCCATTTTGATGGGGATCACGTGGTGCCGGTGTTCGAGCGTCGTGACCCATTCCGATTGGACAATGGCAAATGGATCCTGCCCAAGTCACAGAAACAAGTTGCAGGTTGAGACGGCTGACTTGAATGTTTTCACATCCAAACAAATGATGGTACACAGTTGCTTGCACAATACCGAGGGATTTTTCAACTTTAACGCTCCGAAGTTCGTTTCATTTTTCTCCTGGGAATCAAATGAAAGACAAAACCTGCATTCCAGAAAGAATATGGAATTTTTACAATTCCATAATGAGGGAGCATTGTGTTCACTTACAAAGAGTTAGCAAATGATTACCATGTGTCCCGTGAGGGTGTAAATGGTGTAAAGAGGTGCAGGGTGTAAAGAGGAGGAGAGTGTAAGAGGTGAAGGGTATAAAGAGGTATGGTGTAAATATGAAACGGGAGGGAGAGATTTGGTGGAATGTTCCATGAGGTTAATGGAGTGAATGCGCAAGGACGGTGCAGTCGTGAAGTAACTTTACACAGCTATTGCCAGGAAGAGTCAGTCATGAAATGTCTAATATCCCCCACCTCCAAAAAATAACAACCGAAAAACAATTTTTTAAAGTGATCTAAAGCTGAACAGAAAGCTTGCACAGTACATCCATCACATTCGGGAATGAGGAACGGGGATCGGCATCAAGTGGACTTTGATTGACTGCAAGGAACATTGGTCGAAGCAGACACAAACACAACGTGGTGCGTAGGATTCGAACCGCTTTTCTGTATCAACGAGCATTGGTTCGGATAGGAACACTTGAGAGGCCAAGCTTTGACTTCCTCTCTAATTGGTTAACAGAGGAAACAAACACCACTTTCCTTGGAGGAAATATCTGGTTAACGATGAGTACATTGATCATTCCCACTTCAATGGTCGTCCATCCCTCCATCCTCTATCCTTCCCTTTCCGACACAAATCAAACTATTTACACAACCCGGGGGAGGGGGGAGGTGCTGTCAGATGAGAAAAACAGGTTAGCAACTGATGACGGCATCACAACGTGACTGACGATTAGTGGTGATCACAAACGATGGTGCAGTTGCCAAAATGTTCGAACTTTCAAAGCACCAGCCCCTCCCCTCCCCTCCCACTACATCCCTTACATTGCCATTCTTCTCATTTCTCCTTCACCCTCATCCCAACTAAACGTTCCTTTCTTCCCCATCTTCTCGGCACCGATTGTTTCCTGTACTGGTTTAACTTTTAAAGTTTCGATGTGGATCATAGTTGGAAAGCAAGTTGAAATCAACAGGATTGTCCATCAGGAAAGGGTCACAATGCACGTTTTAGAGGAGGGGAAACTCGATTCTTGGCGGAGAAGCATGTATTCAACCCGAAGTAAATCTCTCGCTCGTCATGGGTTCCCCAGGCAGT
>CM068953.1:203923048-203931147 GCA_035128595.1 Eptatretus atami
CGTTCAACAGGACAATGACCCCAACATACAGCCAAAGCAACACTGGAATGGCTTCAGAACATGAAATGCTTGACGTGGCCAGCCAAAGCCCAGACTTGAATCCATTGAGAATCTGTGGAAAACTTGAGATTGCTGTCACCGACACTCCCATTCCAACTTGACAGAGCTTGAGCAAATCTGCAAGGGAGAATGGCAGGAATCCCCAAATCCAGATGTACAAAGCTGATACAGACGTACAAGAAACACTCGAACCTGTAATCGCTGCCAAAGGCGCTCTACAAAGTATTGACTCAGGGAGTTTGAATACTTTTGTAAATTAGATATTTCTGTATTTCATTTTCAATACATTGTAAAAGGTTCGAAAAAAACATGTTTACCCTTTGTCATGATGGGTATTTTTGTAGATCGGTGACAATTTTTTTTTAAATTTAATCAATTATAATATCAGGCTGTAACAACATGCGAATAGTCGAGGGGTGTGAATACTTTCTGAAGGCACTGTATTATACATATTGTCATGTACACACAGGACATTGTACATATATACATGTTAAATACACATTGTTATATATGACACGTTATTGACACGTGCATGTCACATTGTACACACATGATTCATGACATATTGCATATGTTGTATACACATTATATGTGACATGCACATGTTATATACACACATTTATGTAACATATTAACATTATATACACACGTTATATGTGACATGCACATGTTATATACACACGTTGTATGTAACATATTACACAATTATATATACACGTTATATGTGACATGCACATGTTATATACACACTTATATGGACATATTAACATGTTATATACATGTTATATGTCATATCACATTTATATACACACGTTATTTGTAACATATTACACATTTATATACACACACGTTAATGTGAATATTATACATGTTATATACACGTATTATGTAACATATTACACATTATATAACACAGTTGTATTTGTAACATATTACACATTATATACACACGTTATCATTTGAATATTATACATCGTTATATGACACGTTATATGTAACATATTATATATGAATTATATACACACATGTAGTGTAACATATTACACATTAATATAACACGTTATATGTGACAATGCATAGCATGTTTATATACACACGTTATATGTGACATATTATACATGTTGTCATGTCCACACAGGAATATGTGACATAGTTATTACTGACACATGATTACAAATACAACACATGTTAATATATGACACGTTATTGACACGTTACATGTCACATTGTATACACACATGATCATGACATATTGCACATGTTTTGTATACACGTTATATGTGAATGCACATGTTATATACACACAGTATGTATCGTAAAATAACACTAATTACATTTATACATGCATAACACGTTATATGTGACATATTATCATGTTATATACACACGTTAGTATGTAAACATATTATACATGTTATATACACACGTTGTATATTAACATATTACACATTAATATACAGTTTACTGTGACTGCACATTGTATATACACACGTTATATGTGACATATTATACATGTTATATAACACGTTATATGTGACATATTATACATGTATATACACGTTATATGTGACATATTATCACATGTTATATACACACGTTATATGTGACATATTAACATGTTATATACACACGTTATATGTACATATTATAACATGATTATATACACACGTGTTATGTGACATATTATACATGTTATATACACAGTAATGTGTGACATATTATACGTTAATAACACGTATATGTGACATATTATACATGTTATATACACACATAATGTGTGACTATATACATGTTATATACACGTTATATGTGACATATTATACATGTTATATACACACGTAATGTGACATTTATACATGCTTATACACTTAATGTGACATATTATACATGTTATATACACGTATATGTGACATATTATACATGTTATATCACACGTATAGTGTGACATATTATAATGTTATTATACACACGTAATGTGTGACATATTATACATGTTATATACACGTTAGATGTGGACATTATACATGTTATATACACGTTATATGTGACATATTATACATGTTATATACACACATAATGTGTGACATATATACATGTTATATGACACGTTATATGTGACATATATACATGTTATATACACGTATATGTGACATATTACATGTTATATACACGTTTATATGTGCATATTATACAGTTATATACACGTTATGTGTGACATATTATATGTTATATACACACGTAATGTGTGACATATTATACATGTATATACAACGTATAATGTGACATATTACATGTTATATAATACATGTAATGTGTGACATATTATACATGTTCATATATACACATAATGTGTGACATATATATACATGTTATATATACACGTAATGGTGACATATTATATCATGATATATTACACATAATGTGTGACAATTTACATGTATATATATACACATAATGTGTGACATATTATACATGTTATATATACACATAATTGTGACATATTATACATGTTATATATAACATAATTGTGTGACATATCATATACATGTTATATATACACATAATGTGTGACATAATACATGTTATATATACACATAATGTGTGACATATATACATTATATATACACATAATGTGTGACATATTATACATGTTATAAATACCACAAATGTGTGACATATTATACATGTTATATTATACACATAAGTGTGACATATTTACATGTTATATATACACAGTACATGTGTGCCATATTATACATGTTATATATACACATAATGTGTGACATATTATACATGTTATATTACACATAAATGTGTGACATATTATACATGTTATATCTACACATAATGTGTGCCATATTATACCAATGTTATATTCACACAAATGTGTGACATATTAGTACATGTTATATATATACACATAATGTGTGACATATTATACATGTTTATATATACACATTAATGTGTGACATATTATACATGTTTATATATACACTAATTGTTGAATATTATACATGTTATTCATATATACACATAATGTGTGACAATATTACATGCTACTTTATTATACACATAATGTGTGACTATTATAATAACAGTGTATATACACATAATATGTGACATATTATACATGTTATTATACACATAATGTGTGACATATTATAATCGTTATATACACACGTAAATCTGTGAATATTATACATGTATTATCACACGTAATGTGGACTATTAGACATGTATATACACACGTATGTGTGACATATTATTCATGTTATATACACACGTAAGTGTGTACATGTTATTCATGTTATATACACACTAATGTGTGACAGTATATACATGTTATATACACACGTAATGTGTACATATTATACATGTTAATATACACACGTAATGTGTGACATATTATATTGTTATATATCAACGTAATGTGTGACCATATTATACATGTTACATATATCACGTAATTGTGTTGACATATATACATGTTACATATACACGTAATTGTGTGACATATTATACATCTTACATACACACGTAATGTGTGACATATTATACATGTTATATATACACGTAATTGTGACATATTATATACATGTTATATATACATGTAATGTGTGACATATATAACATTTATAACACACGTAATGTTGACATATTATCATGTATATACACACGTAATGTGTGACATATTATACATGTTATAATACACACGTAATGTGTGACATATTATACAATGTTATATACACACGTAATGTGTGACATATTATTACATGTTATATACACACGTAATGTGTGACATATTATACATGATTATTATAACATAATGTGTGACATATTATACATGTTATATATACACATAATGTGTGAATATTATACATGTTATATATACACAGTAATTGTGTGAATATTATACATGTTATAATACACATAATGTGTGACATATTATACATGTTATATATCACATAATGTGTGACATATTATACATGTTATATATACACATAATGTGTGACATTTATACATGTTATATATACACATAATGTGTGACATATTATACATGTTATATATACACATAATGTGTGAATCATTATACATGTTATATACACACGTAATGTGTGAACATATTATACATGTTATATACACACGTAATGTGTACATATTATCATTGTTATATACAACGTATGTTGACATATTATTCATGTTATATACACACGTAATGTGTGACATATTATACATGTTATCATACACACGTAATGTGTGACATATTTATACATGTATATCACACACGTATGTTGACATATTATACATGTTATATACACACGTAATGTTTGACATATTATACATGTTATATACACACGTAATGTGTGACATATTATACATGTTATATATACACATAATGTGTGACATATATATACATGTTATATATACACAGTAATGTGTGACATATTATACATGTTATATATACACATAATGTGTGACATATTATACATGTTTATATACACACTAATGTGTGACATATTATACATGTTATATTACACATAATGTGTGACATATTATACATGTTATAATACACATAATGTGTGACATATTATACATGTTATATATACACATAATGTGACATATTTACATGTATTATACACTATTGTGGACATATTATACATGTTATATATACACATAATGTGTGCATATTATACATGTTATATACCACGTAATGTGTGACATATTTACATGCTTATTACACACGTTAATGTGTACATAATTAGACATGTTACTATAACACTAATGTGTGACATATTTAACATGTTATATACACACGTAATGTGTGACATATTATTCATGTATATACACACGTAATGTGTACATATTAACATGTTATATACACACGTAATGTGTGACATATTATGTACATGTTATATAACACACTAATGTGTGACATATTATACATTTATATACACACGTATGTGTGACATATATAATTATAAACACGTAATGTGTGACATATCTATACATTTACATTATACACGAATGTGTGACATATTATACATGTTAATATTACACTAATGTGTACATATTATACATGTTATATAAACGTAATGTGTGACATAGTATACATTTATATATACATGTAATGTGTGACATATTATACATGTTATATATACACGTAATGTGTGACATATATATACATGTTATATACACAACGTAATGTGTGACATATTATACATGTTATATACACAGTAATGTGTGACATATTGATACAGTTATACACACGTAAGATGTGACATATATACAATGTTATATACACACGTAATGTGTGACATATATACATGTCTATATACACACGTAATGTGTTGCATATATATAAATGTTATATACACACGTAATGTGTGACATATTATACATGTTATATACAACGTAATGTGTTGACATATTATACATGTTATATACACACGTAATGTGTGAATATATTATACATGTTATATACACACGTAATGTGTGACATATATACATGTTATATAACACGTAATGTGTGATATATTATACATGTTATATACACACGTAATGTGTGACATATTATACATGTTTATAATACATGTTATATACACACGTAATGTGTGACATATTATACTGTTATAAACAACGAATGTGCTGACATATTTACAGTTAATCACACGTAATGTGTGGCATATTATACATGTTAATACACGCGTAATGTGTTGATAATTATACATGTTAATATACAACGTAATGTGTGACATATTATACCATGTTATATACACACGTAATGTGTGACATAGTTATACATGTCTATATACACACGTATGTGTGACATATTATGCATGTTATATACATCACGTAATGTGTGACATATTATACATGTTACATATACACGTTAATTGTGACATATTATACATAGTTATAAACACAACGTAATGTGTGACATATTACTACATCTTATATACAACGTTAATGTGTGAACATATTTATATGTCTAATTACATGTATGTGTGACATATATACACATGTTATATACACACGTAATGTGTGACATATTATAACATGTTATATAACCACGTAATGTTGTGACATATTATACTGTTAATACACAGTAAATGTGTGACATATGTATACATGGTATAACACACGTAAGTGTGACATATTATGACATGATATATATTACACGTAATGATGATGAACATTTGATACATGTTATATTTACCGTAATGATGTGATATATTATACCATGTTATATACACAGGAATGTGTGACATATTATACTATGTTATAACCACACGTAATGTGTGACCATATTATACAATGTTATATTTATCACGAATTGTTGACATATTAATACATTTATATACACACGTATATGTTGACATATTATACATGTTATATACACACTTATAATGTGTGACATATTATACATTTTTATACACGCGTAATGTGTGATAATTATACATGTTATATACAAACGTAATGTGTGACATATTATACATGTTATATACACACGTTATGTTGACATTATTTATACATGTATATACACACGTAATGTGTACATATTATACATGTTATATACACACGTAATGCTGTGATTTTATACATGTTATATACACCACGTATGTGTAGACATATTTACATGTTATATACACGTAATGTGTGTATATTATACATGTTTATATACACACGTAAATGATGCTGACATAATTATATACATGTTATAATACATGTTATATACACACTAATGTGTGACATATTATACTTGTTATATATACACGTAATGGTGAACATATTATACATTTATATACACACGTAATGTTGTGACATATTATACATGTATATACACAGCGATAATGTGTGAATATATTATACATGATATAACACGTAATGTGTGACATATTATACATTATATACACACGTAATGTGTGACATATTATACATGTTATATACACACGTAATGTGTGACATTAAATATATACATGTTATATACACACGTAACTGTGTGACATATGTATCACATGTTACATATACACGTAATGATGTGACATATTATACACATGTTATAAACACACGTAATGTGTGACATATTATACATCTTATATACACACGTAATTGACATATTATATGTTTATATAACATGTAATGTGTGACATATTATATACATGTTATATACACACGTAATGTGTGACATAATACATGTTATAACAACACGTAATTGTGGACATATTAACATTTTATATATACACGTAATGTTGACATATTATACAATGTTTATATAACCACGTAATGTGTGACATATTATACATGATATATATACACTGTAATGGTGACATATTATACATGTTATATATACACGTAATGTGTAATTATTATACATGTTATATACACACGTAATGTGTGACATATATTACATGTTATATACACACGTATGTGTGACATATTATACATGTTATATATACACGTAATGTGTGACATATTATACATGTTATATACACAACGTAATGTGTGACATTATATTACATTTGTTATATACACACGTAATGTGTGACATATATACATGTTATATACACGCGTAATGTGTGATATAATACATGTTATATAACACGTAAATGTGTGACATATTATACATGTTATATTACACACTAATGTTGACATATTATACATGTTATATACACACGTTGTGTGAATATTATACTGTTATATTATATATATATTATATAATATATATACACGTAATGTGTGACTATTATACATGTTATATCACACGTAATGTGTGACATATTACGTTATAATACACACGTAATGTGTACATATTATACATGTTATATACACACGTAATGTGTGACATATTATACATGTTATATACACACGTAATGGTGTAATATATTATACATGGTATATACACACATTATATGTGACATATTATACATGTTATATACACACATTATATGTGACATAATGTACATGTTATATACACAACATTATATGTGACATAATGTACATGTTATATACACACATTATATGTCACATATTACACTTGT
>CM068953.1:203938511-203943511 GCA_035128595.1 Eptatretus atami
CAGAGATGGATATTGTTCCAGAGATGGTTATTTCATTAGTATTTGTTTTTGGTAGCTCTTAACTTATGTGTAGTGGGTTTCTGGGACAATATGAGTTGTGTGGGCTTTAGGTCGTATTTTTCTTTCCATTCTTTACCCGTCTTTCATTCTTTACATTATTTTGCTTTGCTGTACACGCGAACCTCTGTTTCCTTCATGCATGCATGCACACCAAGGACCATAGCAACAGGGGAAAGTCGTTTGGAGATGCACGCCATTCCCCCATTCAAATCGGGCACCGTTATCCAACAGACGTTACACCTCAGACTTCACCAGACTTGAACCCCATCGTTGCAGTATTTTATACACAACCACAACGCCTTTATAAAAATCACCACACCATCGGACCACAACCCAAGTTCGCAAACCTTCGCCATGAACAGCTACAACGAATGACCGACCATCTCCACGAATCACCATGCTACAACTGCATTGCTACACCACCACTGCCATTGCTCAACCACCATCACCACCAACATTCACCGCCTCCCTCTGGACTTTTAGGAGATGGGGGAGCCCGACGCATCATAGTAGACACTTAGGTCTGGATGTTCTAGCGTCTAACTTGGAGTGCAAAAGTGCACAAGACTCCATTCGACGTCATGTGGATAGCCCTGACGCTCTGTCCAATTGTAGCCATCATTGCACATTCGGAGAGCGTTAACGGCCAAGGCGCATGACCAAGTACTCCGCCTCATGTTAATCTCAGAGCTCAGCTGCGTGGCAAGGGCTGAAAGTAAATGGGGCTATTTCCACTGCCGAACCATCGCGTGGACGGGGCGAATGATGTGGTAATTGTCCGTACGCCAATGAGGGCACTTGAAAACACCTATTGGTCTGCCTGATCCGCTCCCAAGCCCTGCCACCACCAGGGGATTATAAAGGGCTGTATGTCCCGCACATTATGGCACTCTCGGTTCTCTGGCTCAAGCTTTCGGTTCTTTGGTAGTGCGTTCTTGGGGTCACAGTGCGGCAAACAACGGAGTGAATGGAACGAAGCGAAATGGAATGGAGCCGACGGAGTAGTGTGGAACAAGCAGGAAAGCCAGACCAGGCGCAGTAGAGACATTTATACATTCAAAACGCTTTACACTTCACTTTACGACAATCTTCTCACACAGTCTTTGTTCGTTTCGAACCCCCCCCCCCCCCCCCACCCCTTAATCCACATCTTCACACCTTTCTCTCTGCACTTTACCTGCATATCACCACACCCCTCACTGTGTCCCCCGACCATTCACCATCAACAACACCCTCGGTTTTCCTCCCCCTTCCTTAGCAACTGAGTTCGTGTTTGCCCCTTGACCTCCTTCGTAATCGAGAGGTCAAAACCACCTCAAACACTCTCTCTCTCTCTCTCTCTCTCTCTCTCTCTCTCTCTCTCTCTCTCTCTCTCTCTCTCTCTCTTCTCTCTCTTCTCTCTCTCTCTCTCTCTCTCTCTCGTGCGTGCACTCTTCCCATTTCCTTGAGGAATTATTCTGATGTCACCCATTTTGTTAGCATAATTAAGATTGTAGAAGTTTTAGGAACAGGGTAACTCCGCACCGTGTTTCTTGTGTTTGGAAATAATTGTTTTTCTTTTGCTGCACCTCACAAATCCTTGCTTTCCCTGCTGTGCAGATCTTTTGTATTAAAGCCATTGCTTATTGTACACATACCTTTCCTTGCCCTTGCAGTAAATAAATTATCTGTTATTGTAATGTACCCAGTTTGTCGTGTCTTTTTCTACATCGGTCCAGTGTCGTCCACATGTAGTTAGCCAGGAAGTTCAACCCCACATGATTTACTCTTGTTAGCCAGCATACACTCAATGTATCGCTAGGCGGTAATCCAGGTGTTAGGGGGTTAGGGTACAAAACTAGCTTGGTGCGGCTCCCAAAAAGTAAGGTAACCATGCAAAGTAGTGACACCCTGCCAGGATTGGCAGTACCAATCGGTATTCGTGGTTGCTTAACAACCCACCTTACCTTGAAGACATCCACGACTGGTGGCCTCAGGACCGGGAGTTCGGTTCCTCTCCTCTTGGTGATCCTTGAACCCCAGGCCGTAACATTATTTATAAATTTCCTTATTCATGAGTTGACATTAGCGATGATCAGGCTTCTTGATGCTTCATTAAAATCTAAACAAACCGATCTTGCATGTGGTCCTTTGTTCCGTACCACATTTCCCATGGCAGTTGTCACAATTTGATCAACTTTAGACACCCTGACTTTCAGACATCAGCTCGATATAAATCCATTATCTATAGACACCCTGACATAACAATCTCAACCCTTGTAACCCCTCAGTGTCTGTGGATCTATCCAGCGTCCTTTGAAAGTGACCTATGTTCCCAACATCCACCACCCATGTTGGCAAACTTTTCCACATACCAGCAATTCTCTTGTAACTCATCCTCATCTAATTTCTGTCTTTTCTCTGTTTTTAACTATCACATCTTAACCAATTCAAACACCCTCACTCAAATGTGTGCTCTCAACCTCTTAAACAATCTCAATCATTCACATAAAGCACCTCAGAACCTCCTCCTTCACAACAGGAATAGACCCGTCTAGTTTAACCTCCCCCCTCACAACCAAATGCAACCAGCCATGATCACCTTGCCCGAGAAGTGTGGGTGTGCGTGCAAGTGTGCGTGTGTGCGTGTGTGCGTGTGTGTTTTGTCCGGCTTCCCTCTTGGGATTACAGTGCAGTAATTGGTCTTTATGTTGACTTGCTTCATTTTAGACAATGTAAACTGTATCTTGTAATCTGATTAACTTTGTTAAGAGATTGAACTTGCCATTTGGCATCTACACTATGGCATTGTGGTGGTGCTGTGGCTGGTACAGATGCTGGCACACTGACGGCTTGTGGCTCTGCAGTGAGGGTAGTCAATTATCAAAATCCTATTCTCCAAGAGATGTAAAGCATCACAATTGATTTATTTTGGACATTTTAACGAAGAGTTTGTTTTCGAACTGTGATGCCTCACCTCTCCCATCTTAGGAAGTGCCTTCCAGAGGCCGTCCTTTCCTCCATGACTTCAAGAAGGCAGTGCATCACCATCTCATATCATCCCCCACCCCATCCTGTACTTGGATTTTATTACCTCCATTAATCCTTCCTAACCCAACTCTCTGACTTGCTGATTGCAGTGTTTCTTTTTTCTTTTCTCTCTCTCTCTCTCTCTGTGTCTCTCTCTCTCTCTCTCTCTCTCTCTGTGTCTCTCTCTCTCTCTCTCTCTCTCTCTCTCTCTCTCTCTCTCTCTCTCTCTCTCTCTCTCTCTCTCTCTCTCTCTCTCTCTCTCTCTCTCTCTCTCTCTCTCTCTCCTGTTCATTAATTACCTTGCTGGTTTTGTCCATTTGTTGCCCTGCTACCAGTTCAATGTCGCTCTTCCATGAGCTTCACTATTGTGGAGAAAAAAAACAAACAAAGCACAAGCCAATGTCCAAATTACCCTAGAAATGAGCAAAATGAGGGTTCTCGAGCCTTGGCACATGACTGCTAAAAGGCCATCCTGATTTCATTGGGATTATCCATTTTCAGCATGGGAAAATATTTCTTGGAATTTTAAAGATTGTACTGAAGTCTTTTTCATGATATAAGAGGAATGAAATGTTTGTTAAAATCGAGATTTTGTCGAAATGGGGAAATAGCAAATCTATAAGTGGTCATTTCTAAGACACAGGTTTAAGACTCGATCATTGGTCATAAGTGAGAGTGATGCAAAATGATGATTAAACATTTAAACCAGAAGGAAGGAAGATGTAAGGAAGGAATTAGGGGAAAGGGACGACGTAAAGGATTGGGGTAGGGGGAAGTTGACACATTTCTTTCCTCCGGCGAGGGTCACAAAGACCAAGACACTTCTCCTCCAGCGAGGGTCACAAGGACTATGACACTTCTCCTCCGGCGAGGGTAACAAAGACTAAGACACTTCTCCTCCGGCGAGGGTAACAAAGTCCAAGACACTTCTCCTCCAGCGAGGGTCACAAGGACTATGACACTTCTCCTCCGGCGAGAGTAACAAAGACTAAGACACTTCCGGGTACCTTGTGCATCCTTTCATTAGTCTATAAAATAAAGGTTTGTCCATTTAACGTGTTCCATATGTTTCCTCCAGGGCTCTGAGACTTATCCAAGCAGTCAGACCAACCATTGTATGTAATATGTGGTGTGTAGCTTAACACTCAATCAATGACAGCACATATAACAAGTGTCATGAATACAACCTCATCCCGAATGAAACAAGGTAATTCCAAGGTTATTTGGGTTTTGTCCTTCGTGGCGACCCACCTCGAGTTCCTGGCAGGCAGCTGCACCGGTAGCCGTTCACAAGGTCGACGCAGCGCGCGCCATGCTGGCACGGCGAGCTCACGCACTCGTCCTGCTGTTCCTCACAACGCGGCCCGGTGTAACCCGGATGGCACTCGCAGCCGTAGCCGGCGACGGCGTCGACGCAGCGTCCGTGGTGACATGGGTCTGGTTCGCACTCATTTATATCCATCTCACATAGCGCACCAGAATATCCTGCAAGGAAGTTGTTATTCCTCAAAAAAAGGCTTTCGACGAAGATTTTTTTAATGACAAGCACAGTTCGTTAACGGATTGAGTCAGTGACTGCACCGGATTTGTGGAATACGTATTGGATGACTGAAGCAAGGCATGATGGTTTGTGTGTATGAAAACGACAAAAAAAAAATACGAAATAAAGAGGAGTGAAACAATGTTTCATGAAGTCTAGCGCAGCCTCTACCTCGGTTTTTTTAAACGGAGGGCAGGAACGCCGGACGAGAGAGTGCGTTTGAGGGTGTGGGAACGAGATGGTCTTACCTTCTGCGCACTCACACTCGTACATGTTCGGTCGATCTATGCACTTGGCACCGTTGTGACACGGGGTGCTGGCACACTCGTCGATGTCGGTCTGGCACATGGAGTCGCTGAAGCCTTGAAAGGGAAGAGGAGTGAAAAAGTGT
>CM068953.1:203946011-203956479 GCA_035128595.1 Eptatretus atami
AAGAGGATGGTCATAACATAATTTTTAAAGATATATGGCTGGATAGAAAGCTGAAAGGTTGAAGTTTATTGTACCAATGTCAAAATTGCCACCAAAATTTAAATTTTGGTATAGAATCGTCGTTTTCTTTCAGACCACATGTTCGACGTAGGCTCCACGTTGTCCGATCACTGCCTGCAAACGCGTTGTCATGTTCTCCATCACTTTGGAAACGTTTCCTGAGGAATGTCTGGATTTCTCGGTGGATGTTTTCCTTCAGCTGATCAAGAGTCTGAGGCCTAGGGTTTCCATAGATCCTGTCCTTGAGTTCGTCCGTCATGTGAAGTTTTTGAGGAAGTCTGCATCTTCCTCAAACTTTCCTGAGAAAACAATTTGCAAAGTCTAGTCGTTTGCGTTTCTGTTGATCAGTAAGCACCGTTTGTTTGAATTTTGTATGAAAGGCATGAATGTCTTGGCGAAGATCCTCTGAACGGTGCTCTTATGAATGTTGTCTCGGCAGAAAGTCCTGAATCGATTTTTTTGGACTCTGAACGACCGCCTGTCTCACCATTTCCACATTTTCTTCACTACGACCTGTCCTCTTCTGACCATTGTGACCCTTGTGAAGGTCACAGATGGTTCCCACATTGGTAAACTTTGCGATGGTGCACTTTATTGTCCGAAAGTTTGGTGCATGGCGCAAGTGGATACCGAAATGTCTCGAGTAAAGACGTTGCACCTGTATGACACTTTTCGTCTGGTGCCAAAGTTCAACAATTTTCATCCGTTGTTGTACGGTCAGTCGGCATTGTTCTGGGGCTTGCTTGGTATCAAAATAAACCTCAGGTCTCTGCAACAAAGAAATGAAGCATTAGTGACAAAATTACTGCTTTTTTAGGATCAAACGAAGCATTTTAAAATTTATAATTTTTTTGGGACACAATATATATATCCGAAAAACACGGTGAGGTGGTGAGTCAGTGAGGGGTGAGTCAGTGAGGAGGTGACTAGGTGATAAGTCAGTGAGGTGGCGAGTCAGTGAGGGGGTGAGTCAGTGAGGTGGTGAATCAGTGAGGTGGTGAGTCAGTGAGGGGTGAGTCAGTGAGTGGTGCGGAGGTGAGTCATGACTGGCGAGTCAGTGAGAGTGAATCAGTGAGGTGTGCGGAGTGAGTCAGTGAGCTGGCAGTCAGTGAGACGGTGAATCAGTGAGGGGTGAGTAAGTGGTCAGTGAGGGTGAGTCAGTGAGGTGATGAGTCAGTGCAGGTGATGAGTCAGTGAGGGTGAGTCAGTGAGTGGTGAGTCAGTGAGGTGGTGAATCAGTGAGGTGGTGAGTCAGTGAGGGTGAGGATGGTGAGTCAGTGAGGTGGTGAGTCAGTGAGGTGGTGAGACAGTGAGGTGGGGATTCATTGAGGTGGTGAGGCGATGAAGCTGTGAAGCCGTCCATCAGTCCGTGAAGACTATATGCCGATTAACCACGTCCCGTTTGAATGTAAACTCCCCAAGACCCTGAGGCCCGCTAAAGATCCAAAAGATCCCGATGACCCAGATGACCCAAAAGTGCCCGAAGACCCAAAAGTCCCCAAGGACCCAAAAGACATATATCTGCCATATGTGAGGAGGGTTGGGGAAGCGAGGAGGGAGGGAGAGTGAGGACCCAAAAGACCAAGAAGACCCTAAAGGCTAAAAAGTCACCGAAGACCCAAAAGACTTCAAAGAACCAAGAGACTGAGAAGACGCAAATGACCCTGAAGACTCCAAAGTCCCAAAAGACCCTCAAGACCCAAAAGTCACCAAGGCCCCAAAATACCCAGAAGTCTCAAAAGTCCTCGAGGAGCCAAAGGACCCAAAAGACCCTAATGACCCAAAAGTCCCTGAAGACCCTAAAGACCCCTAAGATCCTTTAGACACCTAAGACCTCCACACCATTTAGAACCCTTACACCCATCAGACAGATTATAGACAGCTTAGACCCTTGATCATTAAGACCATTTAGACCTTCTTATATTCCAAATAAATTTCCAATAAAGATATCACCAATATTATAAATAAATTTGTATAAAAGAAAAGTTTGTATGATGATTGGTGTAAATCATGACAACACAACAAATCTGTGATGCCAATCTCTGCAACAATGTGTGGAGAGGAGAGCATAGCAAGTGTTGTCCAATCCAAATCCAAATCCATATCCATCGGGACCATACTCTGTACAGAGCGTCGGTGCTGCCAAAGCAGTCTCCTGGGCTTTTGGGCACAATCCTGGATACTCGAATCCGGAGCACAATCGGGTCGCCACTCCGCCACAGGATACTCGAATGGCTCAATCATCCCAGCAAGCTGGTACTCATTTTGCCAACCTCAGAAGTATAACAGGCTGAATCAAAGCGGGACGTGTTGGTACCCGGTCATCACTATCAGCAGTTATAGAGTGGCAGTTATAGTTACGTCTCATATTCATTACGTAACACATCACACACAAACACCACACAAACACCACACAAAATCCACCTCACAAAACAAGTCCTGGTGAGGGTCTTCAATCTCTGGTTGCTCTTTTTCTTGCTTTGTTCTGTGAATATGCAACACGGACAGAAACAAACAACAAGCAAACAAACTAAACACAACACAACGTGTGAACAACATTGTAAACAAAGTGACAGGAAAAGCCTTACAAGAAGTCACGTGTTTACATGTAAATCACGACAAGGGGTCACGTGTTTACATGTAAATCATGACAAGGGGTCACAGTGTTTACATGTAAATCAGACAAGGGGTCACGTGTTTACATGTAAATCACGACAAGGGGTCACGTGTTTACATGTAAATTACACGACAAGTGGTCACGTGTTTTCATGCAAATCACGAAAAGGGGTCACTTGTTTACATGTAAATCATTACAAGGCGTCACGTGTTTACATGTAAATCACGAAAAGGGGTCACTTGTTTACATGTAAATCATTACAGGGGTCACGTGTTTACATGTAAATCACGAAAAAGGGTCACTTGTTTACATGTAAATCATTACAGGGGTCACGTGTTTACATGTAAATCATTACAAGGGGTCACGTGTTTACATGAACAACAGGGTCACGTGTTTACATGTAAATCACGAAAAGGGTCACTTGTTTACATGTAAATCATTACAGGGGTCACGTGTTTACATGTAAATCATTACAAGGGTCACGTGTTTACATGTAAATCATTACAAGGGGTCACTTGTTTACATGTAAATCATTACAAGGGTCACGTGGTACATGTAAATCATTACAAGGATCACTTGTTTACATGTAAAATTACAAGGGGTCACGTGTTTACATGTAAAACATTACAAGGGATCACGTGTTTAAATGTAAACCATTACAAGGGGTCACGTGTTACATGTAAACCATTACAAGGGGTCACGTGTTTACATGTAAATCATTACAAGGGGTCACGTGTTTACATGTAAATCATTACAAGGGGTCACGTGTTTACATGTAAATCATGACGGGGTCACTTGTTTACATGTAAATCACGACAAGGGTCACGTGTTTACATGTAAATCATTACAAGGGGTCACGTGTTTAAATGTAAACCGTTACAAGGGGTCACGTGTTTACATGTAAATCATTACAAGAGGTCACTTGTTTTACATGTAAATCATTACAAGGGATCACTGTTTACATGTAAATCATTACAAGGGGTCACGTGTTTACATGTAAACCATTAAAGGGATCACGTGTTTACATGTAAACCTTACAAGGGTCACGTATTTACATGTAAACCATTACAAGGGGTCAGTGTTTACATGTAAACCATTACAAGGGGTCACATGTTTACATGTAAACCATTACAAGGGGTCACGTGTTTACATGTAAATCATTACAAGGGTCACGTGTTTACATGTAAAACCATTACAAGGGTCACTTGTTACATGTAAACCATTCAGGGTCACGTGTTTACATGTAAACATTACAAGGGGTCACGTGTTTACATGTAAACCATTACAAGGGTCACTTGTTTACATGTAAACCATTACAAGGGGTCACGTGTTTACATGTAAACCATTACAAGGGTCACGTGTTTACATGTAAATCATTACAAGGGTCACGTGTTTACATGTAAACCATTACAAGGGTCACTTGTTTACATGTAAAACCATTACAGGGGTCACGTGTTTACATGTAAACCATTACAAGGGGTCACGTGTTTACATGTAAACCATTACAAGGGGTCACTTGTTTACATGTAAACCATTACAAGGGGTCACGTGTTTACATGTAAACCATTACAAGGGTCACGTGTTTACATGTAAAACCATTACAAGGGTCACTGTTTACATGTAAACCATTACAAGGGGTCACTTGTTTACATGTAAACCATTACAAGGGGTCACGTGTTTACATGTAAATCATTACAAGGGTCACTTGTTTACATGTAAACCATTACAAGGGTCACTTGTTTACATGTAAACCATTACAAGGGTCACTTGTTTACATGTAAATCATTACAAGGGGTCACGTTGCTTACATGTAAATCATTACAAGGGGTCACTTGTTTACATGTAAACCATTACAAGGGGTCACGTGTTTACATGTAAATCATTACAAGGGGTCACTTGTTTACATGTAAACCATTACAAGGGGTCACGTATTTACATGTAAAACCATTACAAGGGGTCACGTATTTACATGTAAACCATTACAAGGGTCACGTGTTTACATGTAAATCATTACAAGGGTCACTTGTTTACATGTAAACCATTACAAGGGTCACGTGTTTAAATGTAAATCATTAAAAGGATCACCTGTTACATGTAAACCATTACAAGGGTCACTTGTTTACATGTAAACCATTACAAGGGTCACGTTTTACATGTAAACCATTACAAGGGGTCACGTGTTTACATGTAAACCATTACAAGGGTCACGTGTTTACATGTAAACCATTACAAGGGGTCACGTGTTTACATGTAAACCATTACAAGGGGTCACTTGTTTACATGTAAATCATGACAAGGGGTCACGTGTTTACATGTAAACCATTACAAGGGTCACGTGTTTAAATGTAAACCATTACAAGGGTCACTTGTTTACATGTAAATCATGACAAGGGGTCACGTGTTTACATGTAAACCATTACAAGGGTCATGTGTTTACATGTAAACCATTACAAGGGGTCATGTGTTTACATGTAAACCATTACAAGGGGTCATGTGTTTAAATGGAAACCATTACAAGGGTCATGTGTTTACATGTAAACATTACAAGGGGTCATGTGTTAAATGGAAACCATTACAAGGGGTCATGTGTTACATGTAACCATTACAAGGGGTCACGTGTTTAAATGTAAACCATTACAAGGGTCACGTGTTTACATGTAAATCATGACAGGTCACGTGTTTACATTGTGGCAAGTTCATTTTTTACAGAAAGAACACGATACAATTCCACAAAATGTATATTTAACGTCCCTCTGATAACAATACAGAGATTCTTTATATTTATTTATACGCATGGCCGAATGTAAAATGATGGTTTCCTTTTTAAACATCAATTGAAGGATTAATTGCGGAGAAGTGGTCGAGCACAGCGTTTGGTATGAGTGAACGAATGACAAGTCACGTCTGATTGTCTCGTCACGTCGTGGCTCTTCCTCTGGACATTTTCACATTGCATTGGTAATCTATGTGGCGCTGCTGGCACGTACACTCGCTCGCATGTTTACTCGGCCAGCGGAAGAACGTGCAACACAGAAGCAGATTACTGATTTGATCTGGCGAAGGGGAAGCCTTGGCTCAGACTCGAATGCTATTTCAACAAAGGCCAATTACAACATTTTGATACAGCTCAACACAACACAGTACTGGAAGCCTAACAATGATGGATCAAGCATACGTACATCCACATGTATTCGTCTGTGTGTGTGTGTATGTATGTATGTTTTATTTTTATCATTATTCATTGAGTTAAATACAAACCAGGGGTTGTAAAGGCTCAAAAAAATTTCTGGCTTTGTAACAGACCGGTAACATCCACCACACACCTCTGCTCTCGGCTGTTGAGAGACCTTCCACTCAGTTCATCTCGTTTAAATTTGGATACAGACGTTTGTATTTTGAGCTCCAATTCAATTTGAGTAACTTTCCATCCGGATGGAGGGGTTTCACAGGAGGCACCGAAGTGGGACGAAACGTGCCTGGATTTACATACACCTGTGACATCGTTCCCTTCTACGTCACGTGTTCAGCTGCAGCAGAATCGCTTACCGGGCATACATATGCACAGGAAGTTGCCGATTTGGTCAAGGCAGGTGGCGTCGTTGCGGCAGGGAGATGACTGACATTCGTTGTTGTCAATCTCACAGCGTGGTCCGCTGTAGCCCTTAAGACACTTGCAGCGGAACGAGCCCATGGTGTTGATGCAACGTCCGCCGTGCTCACACGGAGAGCCACCTGCCGGGAGATGAGGGACCGCAGGCATTATTGAGTGGGCCTCATCAAGACCTGCAAAACTAACCGATTACTTTTCTCGACCAACTGCACGTTATTACGACAGTGACACAACTTTCCTTAAAAATAAAAAATAAATTTTAACGAAATGAAATAATTTAATAATGTGCTCATTCGTGTGTAATTGGGCGTACGTAATATACAGGATACATTGACAATTTATTAAACAAGCACAAATCTGACAGCAATTCAAGCACATAGTAAGTATGTTACGTGCGCTGTTTTGCATCTTTTCTGAGACATGGCTCTGCTGCCGGTGCAGGGCCCGATTCCCACCCGATACCACCGTACCCATGGTGCACTCATCGATGTCGACGTCGCAAGCTCCACCAGTATATCCCACAGGGCAAGTGCAGATGGCATGGCCGCTGATGGGGTTGGTGTCGCACATGGCGTCGCTGTGGCAAGGGTTGCTAATGCAGGTGTTGTCCAGGTGGCAGAGGATACCTGTCAGGCATGCATTTCAGGCAAACTCAGCGTGTGCTCAGTAAAGTTTCCTCCAATGCACACCCCGGTTGGTGAAACGATACGAGTGCAAGTGCAACTGCTAAATATTGCTGATTACCAGTGTAAAATCATCTCTTAATATGCAGCTCAAAAGGACACTTGATGTGTACAATGTCTATGAATAGACGCCAGAATAATTACTCGGCATTAATAGCGCCGTTACCCAGGTACCCTTTGTGAACACTTCCCTGTGATATTTCACTTCTTACAACCAACAGTGAACCAAACAGGTTTGGCTTTCTGTGTTTGGCTTTCCAAGGCTCGCGACGCCGTGAGGCTGGCAATAAATAAGTAAATCAAATCACTGGAGCAATACAGGGATTAATCATAGGCAGCTCTCAGGCTGCTACATATCCACAAAAATGATGTGACTCGCAGCATCAGTGGGCCCTAAAGTTAGGGGACGGTGCCGTTCCATGTCTCCCAGCATCGGTGGGCCCTAAAGTCAGGGGATGGTGCCGTTCCGTGTCTCATAGCGTCGGTGCGCCATAAAGTCAGGCGATGGCGCCTGGGAACGGAAAGCTTGCTTATCCTGGATGAAAGCCAGGCCACTGACCCACACAGCAGCTTGCTGCTGCAAGCAGCGTTCAAGAGTCTCCAATGAAATCTTTGGCATTTTATCCACGAGAACAGTCACCAGCACAATGGAATTCCAGTGCCACGTCGGATTCGGTTCCCATTCCTAAGTGGCGGCTTCAATTTTCTGTATCAGCAGAGGACACGTCGATTGAAGGAAGGCAAAAACGAGCTGTTAGGGTTACCCGAAACCAAGTTCCCTGCTGTTCGTTTCACTCATCATAAAAGAAAAAAAATATCCACATGTATGTCCAAACTAATCCAAGAATGGTCGGCCGTTACGCATCCATGGCACGGTGAACGTTGAGCCAGCTGCGCCCACGCTCTGTTCAAATACTTCAATCCGTGTCCAAGTGCATGTTCTCCTTACACTGTGGAAACACACAGCTGCAGCTGCTATGGTTTTCCCAGAGTTCTTCCTCGGTCATGGTGAGGATAAGGAACCACATCGACCCGGAAATGTATGACTTTACCACCAGTTGGGGCTTAGGGAAGTGCGAGGTGAAAATTGCATCAACGATGCTCAACGCATCAAGCATTGAGGGAATGAAGGGCTGCATTGAGGAAAGCCGAGGCATGACATAGGATCTGGAACTAATACTCCGCTCCTTTTGCAGTTTTCGAAGCTTATTTTAAACACAGGTCGATCTCGCTGAAACAAGCAATCGGGAATGAAAGTGCAAGGCCTTAAACGTTACAACACGAAGTTAATATCAGTTGAGGAAAGACATATGAGATGTAGATGTTCTGTCAACACCTACATGACGTGCTCCGCTATCAGGTGTGCATTTCATGTTCAAACTAAGCTCGTGTTAATGTAAAAGGGTTTGCACGAACACGACCTACCAGTCTTTCCCACAGGGCACTCGCAGTAGAACGCGGCGACACGATCATGGCACGTGGCACCGTTATAGCACGTGGCCGTGGCACAGTCGTCGATGTTTTGGCTGCAGTCAGGACCGGTCCAGCCGTTGACACAGACACACGCGTAGCTGCCCGGGGAGTTGTGGCAAGTTCCACCATTGAGGCAAGAATTGGGTTGCAGAACACATTCATCGACGTCCTTGGTACAGAACTGGCCTGTGGACCACGTGCATGGAAGGGGACAGCAAGACCGAGATCACTTTTCAATGGTGTGCTCTCCAGCATCTACCACCAGTATTCAGCATAACAATAGCTTGTCTCGCAGTTCAACGGTGAGAATAGTGAATAAGCTATATCACAGTAATAAAAAAAGATAAACTATATCAAATCATCCACAGTAATTAAAAATGAACTCTCTTGTACTCAATCATTTCATGTCCCATTAAGTTAAGGACAGTAGCTCATTGGGCAGGGCATCTGTTGTTGTTGTTGTTGTTCAAGCTTTCACAAATTAGCTGGCCAGGCCTGAAATGAGACTGGAGCTGGTTAGGACAGGAATTTGGAATTTGTTCAGGGTACGGCATTAACTCGCCCACTCTTAATTGATAAACACCATGGGATCTTTGACGTCCACCGCCAATCAATGCGAGAAGGCATGTCACCTCGTTGGACGTCGTATACGATAGACGGCGCCAACTGCAAAACACCAGGCCGACAATTTATAATCGCATCTGGAATCAAACTCAGACGAGACTGCTCAAATGTGAGTTTGCTCGCAATTGCTCATCTTGTCAAGCTTCGTTGAGAAATAACAAAAACAGTAAAAGCAAGTTCGTGCAAATAGATAAACCAACTTGATATACATTGCAAAGCTATCCAGCAACCGGATTATCAAACCCAGGAAACCCAGGATTATTGAACCCAGAAAACCCAGGATTTGAAACCACCCCATCCATCCAGGTGTGGATGGATGGGGTGATGAGCAGGAGAGGTACAGGTGTTGGGTGGTAATGGAGGTGATGGTGAGGAGAGGTACAGGTATGGATGGATAGGGGATGAGGAGGAGAGGTACAGGTGTTAGGTGGTGATGGTGAGGAGAGGTATGGGTATGGACGGATGGGGGGATGAGGAGGAGAGGTACAGGTGTTGGGTGGTAATGGAGGTGGTGGTGAAGAGAGGTACAGGTGTGGACAGATGGGGGATGAGGAGGAGAGGTTCAGGTGTTGTGTGGTGATGGAGGTGATGGAGGTGATGGTGAGATACACTGGAACAGTTTTCTTTGGCTGGAACGCAGATAACAAACTCAATTAAACTTCATAAAATCAAACCAAACAGATTCACACAAAACAAAATAAAAGGAAACTTTATGAACTCAAACTCGGTCAGGTGTTTATCAAACAGAACAATAATTACATTGTTTTTACCTCTGGAATCAATGACATGATCAAAATATATTGTACACTAGGATATGTTTTCTGAATATGGATATTGTCGAACAGTCATCAAAAACTACATAATTAACAGTTAAAAAAAAAACATCAGACTTATCGGTCAATCCCAACAAAGTGTTACTTTCATCCGATAACCAAACGATCTCCATCCTCAGTGTGCTCATTTGTTTATACATCACTGTGTACAACCAAGCAGGTGTCATTATATTATTTACCAGGTTTTTTGTTTTCCACATGTGTATCATGTGTGATGACGTGTCATCATGTCATCACGTCATAATGTGCGAGTGTCACGTGCGATCATGTGTGATCATGTGTGTGTCATGTGTGATCTGTGTGGTGATCATATGTTAATAGTGTTGTGATTTTGTGTGTGTCATCATGTGTGTGTGTGTGTGTGTGCATGTGTGATGTGTGTATCATGTGTGGTCATCATGTGTGTAGTGATGTATGTGTGTCATATGTAATCATGTGTGATGTGTATGATAATGTGTGATCATGTGTGTGTCATCATGTGTGGTCATGTGTGTGATCATGTGTGTGTCATATGTAATCATGTGTGATGTGTATGATAATGTGTGATCATGTGTCATCATGTGTGGTC
>CM068953.1:203972204-203989120 GCA_035128595.1 Eptatretus atami
ATGGTTCTGTGCATTGCTGTGAGTATTGAGGATGGATGGGTCTGTTGCATGCTGTGAGTATGAAGGATGATGGTCCTGTGCATGCTGTAGAGTATGATGGATGGGTCTGTGCATCTTAGAGTATTGAGGATGGATGGGTCTGTGCATGCTGTAGAGGTAGGATGATGGTCTGTATGTGGGCGGATGTGTCTGTGCATGCTCGTAGAGTTGAGATGGGATGGGTCCTGTGCATGCTGTAGGAGTATAGTATGGTGTGGTCTGTGCATGCTGTGTGAGTATGAGGATGGAGTGGGTCTGTGCAATGCTGTAGAGTTATGAGATGGATGGGTCTGTGCATCTGTGAGTATGAGGATGGATTTGTTGCATGCCTTGTGAGTAGTGGCTTGCATGCTGAGAGTATGAGGATGTGGTCCTGTTGCTGCTGTGGTTGAGATGTTGCATGTTAGAGCTACGAACCTTTCGGTAATATCAAGTGTGCGTGTAGATATATTGCATGCAATAACAATGCACATTTAACTAAATAATGGTTCCCTTTCGCAAGAGAACCTCACGCAGGAGGAGGCCTTAGGGCCCATGAAGTCTGCACAATGATTGCCAACCTCTGGTTATTTTTCTGTGCTCTATCCTTTTAAATGCTAAGCATCAGCAAGTAAGCAGCAACGTACCATTTTTAAAGTGGAAGGACTGCGACCAGGTCGAAGCGTTGACTTCCCCGACTCAGAGCGGACACTTCTAACCATTACAACCATTAGTGTGGTAAATGAGGTGAACTGCATTCAGAAGTACATCTTTTTCATGATTACATATGATTTACACAATGATAACAACGTGATTGCACCATGATCATACATGATATACATCATGATCACACATCACACACGATCACACATACACATGTTACAACAAAATGATCGCACAGAATCAACATACTGATGACACGTTGATTACACATTGATCACAAACTTCACACATGATTTACACATGATTCACAAACATCCACAACATACCGCAACATCACACATGCTCACACGTATTGCATGATCACACATGATAACAAACTTTCACACATGATTACACATGCTCACACGTGATCACACATGAATTACACACTGATGCATGATCACACATGATCACAACTTCACACATGCATCACACATGATTACACAGATCACACATGATCACTAAACTTCACACAATTTGTCGATGACTGCTTCGACAATAATCCATTATCGGTGAAGGTAACACTTTGTTGGATGACCGATAAGTCTGAGTTTTTTGTAATACTAATTATGTAGTTTTCTTGATCGACTGTTCACGAACAATAATCCATATTCAGTAAACATATCCTGTGTACAATATTTAGTGATCATGTCATTGAATTCAGAGGTAAAACAATGTAATTATTGTTCGTGTTTGTATAAACACCTGACACAACACATGATACACAAACTTCACAATGAATTGACACATGATCACACATGATCACAACTTCGCACATGATCACACATGATCACCAACATCACACATGACCGCACACATCACACATGCCACACGTGCTGACATTGATCACAATGATCACAAACTTCACACATGATTACACTTATCACAAACATCAACATGATTTACACATGACACAAACATCCAATGACCGCACACATCACACATGCTCACACGTGATGGACATGATCAACATGATCAACAGATCACAAACTTCACACATGATTACACATGATCACACAAATTCACACCATGACCGCACCACATCACACAGCTACACGTGATGACATATCACACATGAATCCCACATGATCACACATGATCACACACATCACCATTATCATACACATCCCAATTATCGACACACATCACACATGATTACATATGACATTCAACATGATCACGCATTATCAACCACATCACACAAGATTACATAGAAATCACACATCTCACACACATCACACATGATTACACATCACACATGATCATGCATTATCACACACATCACACATTATCCTAGGCACTCACCACATGATTACATATGACAATCACACCATTATCACACAACATCACACATTCGATTACACACCACCACACATGATTACATATGATCACCACATTATCACACACATGACACACACTGATCACACAATCACACATGACCACACATGAGTGCACATGCCTGCACATACACACACATCACCAATGATACACATTGGATCACACATGGACACACACATGATCACACACATGATCACACTGTGACACACATTATCATGCATGATGACAACACATGATCACGCTGACGACCCACACATGATCCACCCATGATGACATTATGCATACACACACACATGATAACATATGACACACACACATGGTCACACACATGATGACCACACATGATCACGCATGTATTACACACATGATCACGCATGATGACACACATGATCACACCATTGATGACATATCTACACACACACAGATTACATATGACCACACACATGATCACACACATGATCACGCATGATGACACGCATGATGGACACACTGATCACACTATCATACACATCACACATGATACATATGACACACACCACATGATCACACAACGTGACCACACATGATTACACATGATCACCACATTATCATACACATCACACATGATACATTGACCACACACATTGATTCACCACATGACCACACATGATGACACACACATGATCACAACATTTATCATACAACATCACACATTATTACATATGACACACACATGATCACACACATGATCACACACGATGACCACACATGATGACACATTGATCACATCACACCATGATCACACACAATCCACACATGATCACACATGATCACACAACATGATCACACACATCACAAATGATGACAGATGATCAACACACATGACACACATGACACACACATTGATCCACACATTATCATACACATCACACATGATTACCATATGACACACACATGATCAACATGCATGGACACACACATAGATCACACATTATCATACACACACACATGATTCATATGACACACACATGATCACACACATCACACATGAGCAACACCACACACATGATCACACACATCACACACATGACCACACATTATGACACACACATGATCACACATTATTCATACAACTCACACATGATTACATGACACACACATGACACACCACATGATCACACACATGATCACAATGATGACACATGATTCACACACACATGATCACCCGCACACACATGATCACCACATTGGATCACACATCACACATGATGACACACATACATCACACAGATGACACACATATGATCAACATTCACCACATGACACACACAATCACACATGATGACACACACACATTAATCACACACATGTACATATGATCCACACACACATCACACATGACACACACATTGATCCACATGATCGCACGTTGGACACTCGCACATTATGACAGTGATGACATATGGACACTCATCACACATGATACACATTGTGGAAACAAAAACCTGGTAAATAATTAATGACACCTGCTTGGTTGTACACAGTGATGTATAAACAGAAGAGCACACTGAGGATTGAGAGCGTTCTTGGTTATCGGATTGAAGGTAACAACTGTTGTTTGGGATTGACGATAAAGGTCTGATGTTTTTTGTAACTGTAATTATGTAGTTTCTTGATGGACGTTCGACAAATAATCCATATTCGAAACATATCCTAGTGTACAAATATATGTGATTCATGTCATTGATTCCAGAGGTAAAAACAATGTAATTATTGTTTTCTTTATACACCTGACCGAGTTTGAGTTATAAAGTTTCCTTTTATTTGTTTTGGTGAATCTGTTTTGTTTGATTTTATGGAAGTTATAATTGAGTTTGTTTATCTGCGTTCCAGCCAAAGAAAAAACTGTTCCAGTGTATCTACCATCAACCTCCATCACCTCCATCACCACACAACACCTGAACCTCTCCTCCTCATCCATCTGTCCACACCTGTACCTTCTCTCCCACCACCTCATTACCACCCAACACCTGTACCTCTCCTTCCTCATCCCCATCCGTCCATACCGTACCTCTCCTCCCATCACCACCTAACACCTGTACCTCTCCTCCTCATCCCCTATCCATCATACCCTGTACCCTTCTCCTCACCATCACCTCCATTACACCAACACCTGTACCTTCCTGCTCATCACCCCATCCATTCCACACCTGGAATGGATGGCGGTTGGTTCAAATCCTGTGGTTTTCGGCGGTCAAATTAATCCTGGTTTCCTGGTTTGAGTATCGGTTGCTGGATAGCTTTGCAATGTATATCAAGTGGTTTATCTATTTGCACAACTTGCTTTTACTGTTTTGTTATTCTCAACGAAGCTTGACAAGATGAGCAATTGCGAGCAAACTCACATTTGAGCAGGTCTCGTCTGAGTTTGATTCCAGATGCGATTATTAAATTGTCGCCTGGTGTTTTGAGTTGCGCCGCTCTATCGGATACGACGTCCAACGATGGTGACATGCCTTCTCGCATGATTGGCGGTTGGACGGTCAAAGATTCCCATGGTGTTATCAATTAATGTAGTGGGCGGTTAATGCCGTACCCCTGAACAAATTCCAAAATCCTGTCCTAACAAGCTTCCAGTCTATCAGGCCTGGCCAGCTAATTGGAAAGCTTGAACAACAACAACAACAACAGATGCCCTGCCAATGAGCTACTGTCCTTACTTAATGGCGACATGAAATATTGAGTATCAAGAAGTTCATTTTAATTACTGTGGATGATTTGATATAGTTTATCTTTTTATTACTGTGATTATAGCTTATTCCACTATTCCTTCACCGTTGAACTGCGAGACAAGCTATGTTATGCTGAATCTGGTGGTAATGCTGGGGGAAGAAAAAAGAAAGCACACCATTGAAAAGTGATCTCGTCTTGCTGTCCCTTCCATGCAGTGGTCCACAGGCCAGTTCTGTACCGAAGACGTCGATGAATGTGTTCTGCACCCAATTCTTGCCTCATGGTTGAACTTGCCAACAACTCCCCGGGCAGCTACGCGTGTGTCTGTTGTCAACGGCTGGGACCGGTTCCTACTGCAGCCAAACATCGACGGACTGGCCACGCCACGTGCGTATAACGGTGCCACGTGCCATGATCGTGTCGCCGCGTTCTACTGCGGTGCCCTGTTGGGAAAGACTGTAGGTCGTGTTCTGCAACCCTTTTACATTAACACGAGCTTAGTTTGAACATGAAATGCACACCTGATAGCGGAGGCACGTCATGTAGGTGTTTGACAGAACATCTACATCTCATAGTCTTTCCTTCAACTGATAGTTAACTTCGTGTTGTAACGTTTAAAGGCTTGCCACTTTCATTCCCGATTGCTTGTTAGCGAGATCGACCTGTGTTTTAAAAATAAGCTTCGAAAACTGCAAAAGGAGCGGAGTATTAGTTCCCAGATCCTTATGTCGATGCCTCGGCTTTCCTCAATGGCGCCCTTCATTCCCTCAAATGCTTGATGCGTTGAGGCATCGTTGATGCAATTTTCACCTCGCACTTCCCTAAGCCCCAACTGGTGGTAAAGTCATTACACATTTCGGGTCGATGTGGTTCCGTTATCCTCACCATAGACCGAGGAAAAACTCTGGGAAAACATAGCAGCTGCAGCTATGTGTTTCCACAGTGTAGGAGAACATGCACTTGACACGGATGAAGTTTTGAACACGAGCGTGGGCGCACTGGCTCAACGTTTCACCGTGCCATGGATGCGTAAACGGCGACCATTCTTGATTAAGTTTTGACATACATGTGGATATTTTTTTCTTTTATGATGAGGTTGAAACGAACAGCAGGGAACTTGTTCGGTACCTAACAGCTCGTTTTTGCCTTCCTTCATCGACGTGTCCTCTCTGATACAGAATTGAAGCCGCCACTTAGGAATGGGAACCGAATCCGACGTGGCACTGGAAATTCCATTGTGCTGGTGACTGTTCTCGTTGGATAAAGCAAAAGATTCATTGGAGAAACTCTGAACGCTGCTTGACAGCAGCAAGCTGCTGTGTGGGTCGTGGCCTGGCTTTCATCCAGGATAAGCAGCTTTCCGTTCCCAGGCGCCATCGCCTGATTTTATGGCGCACCGACGCTACGAGACACGACGGCACCATCCCCTGCTTTAGGGCCCACCGAGCTGGGAGACACGGGAACGCACCATCCCCTGAGTTTAGGCCCACGATGCTGGAGACACGGTAACGGCACCATTTCCCCTGACTTTAGGGGCCACCGATGCTTGGGAGACACGGAAACGGCACCATCCCTGGGTTTAGGGCCCACCGATGCGGGAGACATGGACGGCACCGTCCCTAACTTTAGGCCACTGATGGTGCGAGTCACATCATTTTTTGATATGTAGCAGCCTGAGAGCTGCTATGATTAATCCCTGTATATGCTCCCAGTGATTTGATTTATTATTTATTGCCAGCCTTCCGGCGTGCGAGGCCTTGGAAAGCCAAACACAGAAAGCCTAACCTGTTTGGTTCACTGTTGGTGTAGAAGTGAATATCACAGGAATTGTTCACAAAGGGTACCTGGCGGGTAAGGCGCTTTAATGCCGCAGTAATTTATTCTGGCGGTCTATTCATAGACATTGTACACATCAGTTGTCCTTTTGAGCTGCATATTAGAGATGATTTTACACTTGGTAATCAGCAATATTAGCAGTGCACTTGCACTCGTCGTATCGTTTCACCAACGGGGGTGCATTGGAGGAAAACTTTACTGAGCACACGCTGAGTTTGCCTGAAATGCATGCCTGAACAGGTATCTCTGCCACCTGGACCACCTGCATTAGCAACCCTTGCCACAGCGACGCCATGTGCGACACCAACCATCAGCGCCATGCCATCTGCACTTGCCCTGTGGGATATATGGTGAGCTTGCGACGTCGACATCGATGAGTGCACCATGGGTACGGTGGTATTCGGGTGGAATCGGGCCCGTTGACCGGCAGCAGAGCCATGTCTCAGAAAAGAATGCAAAAAACAGCGCACGTAACATACTTACTATGTGCTTGAATTGGTCAGATTTGTGCTTGTTTAATAAATTGTCAAGTATTCCTGTATATTACGTGACGCCCAATACACACGAATGAGCACATTATTAAATTATTTCATTTCGTAAATTTATTTTATTTTAAGGAAGTTGTTCACTGTCGTAATAACGTGAGTTGGTCGGAGAAAAGTAATCGGTTGTTTTGCAGGTCTTGATGAGGCCCACTCAATAATGCTGCGGGTCCTGTCTCCCGGCAGGTTGGCTCTCGTGTGGCACGTGCGGACGTTGCATTCAACACCATGGCTCGTTCCGCTGCAAGTGTCTTAAGGGCTACAGCGGACCACGCCTGTGAGATTGACAACACGAATGTCAGTCATCTCCCTGCCGCAACGACGCCACCTGCCTTGACCAAATCGGCAACTTCCTGTGCATAGTTGCCCGGTAAGCGATTTCCGTGCTGCAGCTGAACACGTGGACGTAGAAGGGACTCATTCACAGGTGTTATGTAAATCCGGCACGTTTCGTTCCCACTTCGGTGCCTCTGTGAACCCTCCATCCGGATGGAAAGTATAAATTGAATTGGAGCTCAAAAAACAACGTCTGTATCAAAATTTAAACGAGATGAACTTGAGTGGAAGGTCCTCCAACAGCCAGAGCAGGGTGTGTGGTGGATGTTACCGGTCTGTTACAAAGCCAGAAATTTTTAGCCTTTACAACCCCTGGTTTGTATTTAACTCAATGAATAAATGATAAAGAATTAAAACCATACATACATACACACACACACACACACACACACACACAGACGTTACTGTGGATGTACGTATGCTTTGATCCATCATTGTTAGGCTTTCCAGTACTGTGTTGTGTTGAGCTGTATCAAATGTTGTAATGGCCTTTGTGATAGCATTCGAGTCTGAGCCAGGCTTCCCCTTCGCCAGATCAAATCAGTAATCTGCTTCTGTGTTGCACGTTCTTCCGCTGGCCGAGTAAACACGAGCGAGTGTACGTGCAAGCAGCGCCACATAGATTACAATGCAATGTGAAAATGTCCAGAGGAAGAGCCCGACGTGACGAGACAATCAGACGTGGACTTGTCTTCGTTCACTCATACCAAACGCTGTGCTCGGACCACTTCTCCGCAATTAATCTTCAATTATGTTTTAAAAGGAAACATCATTTTTACATTCGGCATGCGTATAAATAATATAAAGATCTCTTGTATTGTTATCAGAGGGACGTTAAATATACATTTTGTGAATTGTATCGTTGTCTTTCTGTTAAAAAATAACTTGCACAATTAAACACGTGACCCCTTGTAATGATTACATGTAAGCACGTAACCCTTGTAATGATTTACATTTAAGCACGTGACCCTTGTAATGTTACATGTAACACGTGACCCTTGTAATGGTTTACATTTAAACACTGACCCCTTGTAATGGTTTTCCATTTAAACAATGACCCCTTTGAATGCGTTTACATGTAAACAATGACCCCTTGTAATGGTTTCCATTTAAACACATGACCCCTTGTAATGGTTACATGTAACACATTCCCCTGAATGGTTTACATGTAACACATGACCCTTGTAATGGTTTACATGTAAACACGTGACCCCTTGTAATGGTTTACATGTAAACAGTGACCCCCTTGTAAGGGTTACATTTAAACACGTTGACCCTTGTAATGTGTTTACATTAACACCGTGACCCCTTGTAATGGTTTACATGTAAACACGTGACCCTTTCATGATTACATGTACAAGTGACCCTTGTATGGTTTACATGTAAACCGTGACCCCTTGTAATGGTTTACATGTTAAACACGTGACCCTTGTAAATGGTTTACATTAACACGTGACCCCTTTGTTAATGTTTACATGTAAACACGTGACCCCTTGTAATGGTTACATGGTAAACAAGTGACCCCTTGTGTGTAATGGTTTACATGTAAACAGGTGATCCCTTGTAATTGATTTACATTAACACGTTGGACCCCTTGTAATGGTTACATGTAACAAGTGACCTTGAATGGTTTACATGTAAACACGTGACCCCTTGTAATGGTTACATGTAAACAAGTGACCCCTTGTAATGATTTACATGTAAGCACGTTGACCCTTGTAATGATTTACATGTAAACAAGTGACCCCTTGTAATGGTTTACATGTAAAACAAGTTGACCCTTGTAATGGTTTAGATGTAAACACGGACCCCTGTAATGGTTACATGTAAACACGGACCCCTTTGTAATGGTTTACATGTAAAAAGTGACCCTTGTAATGATTTACATGTAAACACGTGACCCCTTGGTAACGGTGTTACATTTAAACACATGACCCCTTTATGATTTACAGTTAAACACGTGACCCTTGTCGTGATTTAATGTAACCAGTGACCCATCCATGATTTACATTGTAAACACTGACCCCTTGAATGTTTACATTAAAACACTTGACCCTTGTAATGGTTTACATTTAACACGTGATCCCTTGTATGTTTTACATGTAACACTGACCCTTGTATGTTTTACATGTAAACAAGTGATCCCTTTGTAATGTTACATGTAAACAACGTGACCCCTTTGTAATGATTACATGTAAACAAGTGGACCCCTGTACTTAATTACATGTAAACACTGACCCCTTGTAATATTTACAGTAAAACACGTGAACCCCCTTGTAATGATTATACATGGTAACCAAAGTGACCCCTTTTCGTGATTTACATGTTAAACCGTGACCCCTTGTAATGATTTACATGTAAACACGTGACCCTTGTAATGATTTAATGTAAACAATGACCCCTTTTCGTGATTACATGTAAACACGTGACGCCTGTAATGATTTACATGTAAACAAGTGACCCCTTTTCGTGATTGCATGAAAACAGCGTGACCCTTGTCGTGTTTACATGTAAACCGTGATCCCTTGTCGTGATACATTAAACACGTACCCTTGTCGGAATTTACATGTAAACATGTGACCCCTTGTCATGATTTACAATGTAAACCACGTGACCCCTTGTCGTTGATTTACATGTAACACGTGACTTCTTTGTAAGGCTTTTCCTGTACTTGTTACAATGTTGTTCACACGTTGTGTGTGTTTAGTTTTGTTGCTTGGTGTTTGTTTTCTGTCCGTGTTGCATATTCACAGAACAAAGCAAGAAAAAGAGCAACCAGAGATTGAAGACCTCCACCAGGATTGTTTGTGAGGTGGATTTTTTGTGTGTTTGTGTGGTTGATTGTGTGTGATGTGTACGTAATGAATAGAGACGTAACTATAACTGCCCTCTATAACTGCTGATAGTGATGACGGGTTACCAACACTCCCGCTTTGATTTCAGGCTGTTATACTTCTTGAGGTTTGGCAAAATTGAAGTACCAGCTTGCTGGGATGATTGAGCCATTCGAGTATCCTGTGGCGGAGTGGCACCCATTGTGCTCCGGATTCGGTATCCAGGATTGTGCCCAAAGCCAGGAGACTGCTTTTGTAGCACGACGCTCTGTTACAGAGTATGGTGTCCCGATGGATATGGATTTGGATATCTCTCTCTTTCATCCATCCTCATACTCTACAGCATGCACAGACCCATCCTCATACTCTACAACATGCACAGGCCCATCCTGTGAGCCAAGGAAGTGCAGCTGGCAATGGATGAAGCCAAAACCTCCGACTGCAACTCCAGGAAGCACCTTGTGGCCCGTGGAGGCGGCCGTTGGGGACGTTCCCACGCGGTTTCTTTTCCTCGTTCTCGGGCAGTTATCGGCCCTCCATTCCCCCCCCATCTCGTTCTCCCCGATTCTCCATGCACTCCCACTCACGTCACAAGAATTTCCTCCCTTAGGGAACGATTCCTTCATTTTCGAACCAGTGCTCACTCCCCTTCAGATTCTCTGTTCACATCATGCTGACCGACAACGTTCACCATCGCAGCCAGCAGTAACAGAGTGAGGAAATGTTTGAACATTTGAACATGGTTCAAATTTTCCTTTAACCTATATTGAAACACAAGTTTTTTTTCTCTTTTGCAAAAAATCATGTTTTCTGCCAAAATGGTGATGGAAAAGAACATAAATGTTGATATCCCATGGATTTTTCATCGTCGAACGTCCATCAGCGATTATTGCAACATCCTCGTACTTTCGTGAGAAGGACATGAACAGGCAAGATGTGCTCGAGCAAAATGTAATAATCACATCGAGTGAATCCAAGGAATGTTAAAATCAGGAAAACGTTCACATTCGGTGAGTGAACGTGCGAAGCCAATGGAGGTTGGTCAAAGTGAAGCGAGCAGCTACCTGCAATATTGGTCATAAATAGAACATTCGTTCCCACAAAGGAAATGCTTGGGGAAAGAAAAGCCAAAGAACGGGACAGCAGATGTAATTGTTGGCACATTTATAAAATAGAAAAGGACAAGTGTGGAGATGGCGATGGTTCACGAGCAATGTACACGGTTCACCTTTTTTATTTTTTGACCTTCGAGGGGACGCCACGGGACGTATATTTCCACTCGCCAGACGCTGGTAAATCCTGGCAACTAACGAATGATTAACATAGCGTGTCATGATTCTGTTTCGAAGAGCCTACTACCTATGCATACCGTAACTTCATTGATATCAGCGACAAACAAGGATCCGATGGCCTGATCACAATTATGATGTACTTATCTGACATTTCTAACTTCTCGTAACCCAGCTGACTCGAACCTTAGAACGAAAATCAGTCAAAAACTACAATGACCCCGGGACACTATGCACTGTGCCATTCGGATCCCACAACCAACTACGAATACCCTGCAGATCGACAAACCCCCCCGGAGAAGATTACTGAAACGCCTACCCTACAAAAATGTTTTTGGAGGCTCGCCATCCACACGAGCCCCCAGCGCACTCATCTACAATTGTAGAAAAACAACAACAGATCAATTAAGCACAACACGCACATACCAAAAAATATTACGCAGAACCACGGATCAAACCACGAGCAGCGCGAGCCACACACAGCAAACAGGACACAGCGACAATCACCCACATAACGAGAACAATATGGGCAAGTTACACATAAATAGAAAGACAAAAAGACCCAATCAACTCCTCAACTCCACATGCCCAGACAGTACCAATTAGATACATGATGGCTTCTGGCAACGCTCTCAGAATTTTAATCATGGCTGTGAAGAGAAAAACTGGTTGCTACTAAAGCGCCATAAAAGATAGTGGCAGGAGTGAGTCTTTTGACACAGTTTTGAAAACTGAACAGCTTGGTTTAGGAGAGTGCAGGCACGGCAGACTCGTTCCGTAACTGAGTCAGTATTTGCATAAGATAGAATGTCAACAACATAAGGGGTTAGGAATACGCTGGTTACAATCACTATGAGGGGCTCCCGAAACGGAGCCGGAATAGTCAGAGTATAGGCTAGAGACACGAGCTGGAACGTTACCGGCCCTTCTCCCATAGCCGTGAGGTTATTTATGCGGATTGGTTACGCAGGGGTTGTCAGAATGAACCCTAGAAACAATGGTTACGGAATCGAGAGTCTGGCAACAAATTTCTGTTCACGTAACTAGAGTAACGCAAACCAGGAGGAAGAGCAGACAGATAGAAATTACGCTCGCCCTGCGCAGGGTCGCGGGCATAAATTCAAAGCCAAATAGAAAAAAGGCAAACTTGTTCTCCACTGCCGATTCGTTCAAATAAATTCATAAAAAGTGATCCTCCTCAAAACGAACATTGTAGACGACGTACTGACGGACGGAGGCCTGACCGATAAGCTAACACGAAGTTCATTTTGCTTCGCTGCATGGTAATAAAAACACAAGACTCCACAACGATAATAGCGATAAATGCCCAAAGTAGATGAATGACAGAGACTAACCAACTGGCACAGAGAGATGTCATACAAGTTTGAAAACAGTCCAATTAAAAGCAGCGAGGTGGTTTGCAGGCAAAGTAAAAAAATTATAGGCAACAAGGTTGGAATGCATCAAAAATTACGACAGGATAAAGAACAGCTACCAATAACAGCACGATGAACATCCGACATGTGATTCATTTTTAAAGTCCACGGGAACATTCAAGCACAACATGGACCTCCGCGCAACCCCCTTACAGAGCAGAGCACATTCATTAGTGTGGTTATGAACGATTGCACCAAACATCATTTTACCCGTTCAAAGCACAAACCTGTGTTAAAAGAAAAGATGTATCTTACGGGTTTATGCCATTGTATATATAAAAGTAATAAGCTGGTGTTGTAGGGTGGTGGTGGTTGTGTTTGGTGTGTGTGTGTTGGTGGTTGTGGTAGTGTGTAAGAGCAGGCAGGGTATGCAAACGAGCAAACGTTGCTTTCCATGTGCTCGTCATCACACATAAATGGCAAAATCGAAGATTCAAATACATTGCAGTAGATTTTGTTAAATCTGTGTCCTGATAGGTCTGCGACTCGACGCCGACAGTACATTGTTAAAACCGATCTTCATAAAACTCACACCACAGTAGAGCTACGCCAAAAAGAAAAGCAATGTTTTGAGGCAAAAAGGGCACTAGCCGAAGGAACATACCGTTGTAGATCCAAACCTCAAATTTTCACCGATGACTTGAAATTTGAAGAGGGATATTTCGTACCAATGAAAACCGACCAAATTATTTGAGGTCAACATGACCAAAAGCAACATAACAAGTCAAAATAAGTGATTGATAAAATGCAATATTAAAGCCGATCACTTGAATAAGAAGATTGCTATATTGGTCATTGAATTAGCAACCAATTTTTGAGGTCCGAATTTTATAAATTTGCATGCATGCTCTGCACGACTCTTTCTTTGTTGTCTTGCTGTTATCGCACAGATCACAATTCAATGGATCATGATGAAACTTACCTATGTGTGGGAGTCCAACTGAAATGCCTATGATTCTTGGAGAGTCAAAGATCAAAAGGTCATCTTGATCCAAATCTAAATGCGTCCACATTCATCACCCAGTCGATACGTATGTAAACAATATGCAATGGCATATCACTAGATGAAACCACATTTTTTTGAGACAAAGGTCAATGGTCAACTCAAGGTCAAACTCTAAAATCATCAATTTTAACAGAAAAAAGTCGTCAATCCATCCTAGACAGAAGGCAAATTAACAATGCATATCCATCACGGAATTGGAAAGCAACTATTTGAGGGTCGAAATGGCAGTCAATAAAGCAAACTTCTAAAATCCAATTCAATTCGAAAATAATCAATTACGAGTTACTGAGCTTTGATATTTCAATATAATCTAACCTTAACCCGACAGCCGTTTACGGCTGCTTCAACCTCATAATACAGGCCATTTACACTGACAGTCAATAACCTCAAAACCAAGCAGCGTTTTTCCAGGACCCAGGTGGAGAGCGAGCAAGGTCAGATTCAAAGGGTAAATGAAGGCAATTTGATGTCCAGCAACCTTTGAGAGTGAGTGATCTGCAAGACGCTCTGGCCTGAACGTCTTTTTCCTTTTTACTTATGCAATTTTATATTTTCGACATGCAGCCAATGATGCCAGATTTTCCTGGTTTATCAGTTAGATGTCCAAAGCAAGCAAGAATCCCACCCTTCCCATAGGCGGCCTCACATGCATTAACTTTCTTCATTATTATTCTATGAATTTCAGTTTACGGACTCTTTCCATGGTTCTGGATTTATCTGGTACGGGCTTAATGTCCGCACAGATCAAAATTAACCAAGGCTTCCCCATGTCTGCGGGTCCTGCTCTGCAGTAAAACTTTTTCAATTTTATTTATTTATTATTATAAGTTCATGTAACGGGATACTCGCCAACAAGTCTGGTGATTGTCCTGGTGAATCGCTTCGTGTCGTTAGATCATGGAAATAAAGCTTCACATCACGGAGTACTAAACTAAATTAGTCGTCAATGAATGGGTCGTTAGGAGCTATAGACATATAAGTAGTTTTACGGATTCCAGAATCCGTTCTGATGAATGCATCCCACACATCAGCCTCAGACAGTTTATTTCCCTAAAATGCATCGTTGCAGATATCCCCATCCCATGTCTATGAGATTTGGAAGGCGTTGAGCAAGGGAAGGAGACCCTCTCTAGGAAACTTTAAACTTATAAACAAGTGACACCTTTATCACGAGACTCTGGAGCCCCCATTCTCCTCACAACATATTGTGGAGCTCCGACGCCCAGCGTTTTTTGGAGCGCACGCGGTCGTCATGGTATATTGACCGTAGGGTGGAGTGTGGGATCGTTGCGCCAGCGGGCGGGTGAGCTGGCGGACTGACCTCGGAACGGCTCGGAATATAAAACCGACTGAGGACGGTCTGAGGAGAAAACAGAGAAAAAAACTATGAAGAGATAGCGGTGAGAAGAAAATACAGGAAGAAGGAACAAGCAAAGGGCTGCGAAGAGCGACAAAAGCGGTCGACACGCAACGAGACAATTTGCCTCCAGTTCGCAACGACGTGCGCGTGTGGTCGACATGCTCCAACATGACACGTTCGATACCAACAACACCAGTAAACCGCGACGGGACATCTCGGGCCCTGCGACTTCGAACTGGCGTTCAAGATCCCTCGCAGACGGCACGGCAAATCTGTCGCGACGACGTGACACCACAGCACATTCAGACGTTCGCTTCACGGACGACGTTCTTGGACGAGACATCATTTGTTTTCCCCCCTCCCTCCCCTCTAATGATGCTGTGGGTACCTTGTTTCTGTTAAGCTGTAATCGACCTCTTTTATTGCCGAAAGCATCTCTTGTCTCTTCTTCATTTTTGATGTATTTGCTTTTCAAGATCTATTTTCTTTATTACCTCACACAAATATAAATTGTTTTATTAATTTTATTTAAGTAAATTTTTCGATTCCAAACCTTCCTTTTTGTTTCCTTGTTTTTTTTTTCCTTTGTTCCTCTTCATTGGTAGCATGTCGAACCGTAGCTAGACGGGTAGGTATACTACAGAGTTTGACCAAAAAATCGTTCGCAACGCACCATTGCTGGTTATAACTTCTCTGTGCCGCCTATATAAAATATGAAGCAGGTATAACATTTTGTGCTTTGTCGAGCACCGTCCGCGTCAGTGTACTACGTGAAACTTCTTCGAGTAAACGGAAATATTACACGGCGGACCGAACCGTGTGACTGGGTGATGCGGGTTCTTAACCCCACCATATATAACCGCAAACGGTTAATTGGACAGTAGTGGCGGGTGGTGCAGGGGCCAGGTCGAGCTCACCGGAGTGGGCATGGAGGGACAAACCAGGGATAATCCCCCCGCGCGGGAAGTGATGCAAGTGCGTGATGGTCTCGGGTAAAAACCGTGGGGAGGGGCGCGTGAGGGGCTGCAACGAATAATTTTTTTTTTTTATAAAGAGGCTGGTAATGACAAACCAATAGGACATAGAAGCAGAAAAGAAGACAAGCGATTACCGGATTATAAAAACGTGACTGAAAAGAAAACCTACAAAACTTTCCGGGGAGGCAGTGCCCGGGTCTCAGCCGGGTTACGAGTAGTATGGAGCTTTAGAGCTGTGTAGAGAGAGGTGGGTGAGGGTGGTGGCGGGGCAGTCTTGCGGTTCAGCGAGAGAGGGAGTGCGAAAAGCGGCGCAGAGAGAAGGTGGGTCTAGAGGAGAGGGTTGGCAAGGGGCGCAGGGTTTGCGGGGTGGTCTTGGAGTGTGTGGTCGCGGTCGAGTGCTAGGTGGGGAGGCGGATCACGTGCTCCAGCGCCGCCGTTGGTGCGTTCGTCAGGTTTGATTTCGTGTGGGAGTCATGGGTCCTCAGTCGGGTTGCTGTGGATTCATGGGGGCTAGCTTGGAAGCGTGTTCG
>CM068953.1:204019711-204035201 GCA_035128595.1 Eptatretus atami
GAAAAGGCTGAATGCCTAAACTCCGTGTTTGCTTCTAAATCTTGTGTCCAAAACCCATCGCTTTCTGTACCCACCTTAGCCAGTCATACCCAGCTGTCCCTGGACTCTGTGTCCTTTTCTACTGACAAAGTGGAGAGCTTGCTCTCAAATCTCGACTCAGATTCTACAACCGGTCCAGACGGCATCAGCCCACGTGTCCTAAAAACCTGCTCTGCTGCTCTTGCTCACCCTCTCCTCTGTTCTATTCACCGTCTCATTTGCTAAAGGTCTTCTGCCATCAGCAAACATTACCACCCTGCATAAAAAGTGCAAAAACAGATCCCTGCAACAACAAAAAAATCAGCCTTCTCCCAATCATCAGCAAGGTTATGAAATCCATCATCGCTTCAGACATCAAATCCTTACTCTTCTCCAATGGCTTGACTTCTGATCATCAATTTGGTTTCAGATCAGGTCACTCTACCCTGGATATAATGATTCTGCTTTCCCAACAATGGATGGAGGACCTCAATGCCAGACATGAGATCACAGCCATCTCCTTAGACACATCACATTCCTTCGATATGGTCTGGCACCCTACCCTACTCACCCAACTCTCCACCTATGGTATCCAAGGACATCTCCACTCATGGCTCGCAGACTTCCTCTCCTGTCGCAGCCCTTAATGGAGTTCTCTCATCCCCTCTTCCTGTCCAGGCTGGAGTTCCTCAAGGCAGTGTTCTGGGCCCTGTTCTTTTACTGGTTTTCATCAATGATTTTTCTAACTCTCTGGAAAATCCTCTTTATCTCTTTGCTGATGACTCCACCCTCTGCCGTACCATCAAATGATATGCCAGCTATAATACGATGGCAGGAATGTTGAGTGAAGTTTTCAGAAAATGGCTGGAGCATCAGAATGCCTTTGGGGTGAAAGACCTTGTTCAGTAAACTAGTATCATAATCAGTCCGGCATTGGCAAGATTTAAAGGTGACAGGAAGAACTAACAAGGGTGGTTGGGATAGGTGGGGGGTGAGGAGGCAGGAGGATGTCACAGCGTGTGAATCCAAACCACTTACAGATCTCGAGTTTTCTCTTTTTTTTATGCCTTTGGCTCTCCTCACATCTACCAAAATGGTGAACCCTGCACACTTCGTCATCTTCAGTGATCTATGGCAATCAAGTATTGTGGGGTGGTATTCCAACGCCTCTTTTCTTTTGACGTGACTTGAAAACAGACATCCTAATTCCATTTATTTCGTTGATTCCGTTTATTTTCGTATTCCGTTCATTTTTTTGTAATTTCTATTTTGTATTTCTGGTTTATTTTGTAATTCGATTATTTCAGAATTCTGTTTATTTCAAATTTGTTTATTTTGTAATCATGTTTATTCATATATTCTGGCTTGTTTTATAATTCTGTTTTATTTCATATTTTCTGTTTATTTAATATTATCTGTTTTCTTATTGTAATCATAGTTTATTTCATAATTGCTGTCTGTTAATAATTCTGTTTTATTTCATATTCTGTTTATGTTCATAATTTGTTTATTCATAATTCTGTTTATTTTGTAATGCATGTTTATTTCATAATTCTGTTTATTGTAATTCTGTTTATTTTTATCAATTCTGTTTGTATATTAATGTTTATTTCATATCACATTTATTTCACATAATTCTGTTTATTTCATATTTGCTGTTTATTTCATAATTCTGTTTATTTGTAATTTCTGTTTTTATTAAATTCTGTTTTATTTTGTAATTCCGTTTATTTCATAATTCTGTTTATTTTCATATTTTTATTTTTTTGTAACTCACGTTTATTTCATATTCTGTTTATTTGTAATCTGTTTTTTTATAATTCTGTTTTATTTGTAATTCTGTTATTTAGATATTCGCTTTATTTTGTAAATTAGCCCAAGAGCCCACAAAGGTTTATTTTGTTTTGTTCGCCAAAAGGTCTGAGCAGTTGTTTCTAGAGTGAAATAAATCTGTGAGAATTTGAATAGTGCTGGATCTGATTTAAAATCCACTTGGACAGTTTTTCCACAAATCGCGTTTTTATAGGGGTACCCTATAATTTCCTGTGAACGGCATTTCGTTTCGTAAACGTGCGCGACGACCTTAATAGAGTAATTAAATTTTGACTCGAAGCCGCAATAGCTACACCAAAATGAGAGTATTAGATAAGCTTATCGGTTGGCCGGGATCTCTATGACCTATTCTGTTTCTCAATTTGACTTCAAAAAGTTGGATTAGCCTGATTTCAATGATTGACGCCAAATTGACTTACCGGGCGTTTTGTCATCTTTTTTTTTGTGTATTTTTTCCAATACAGAAGAATTACAGAAACAGCGTTTCTGCTCCGGAGTCCGGCTGAATGGATTTCGACGAGGAAAACCTTCAATCGGTGAGCGGTAATGGATTGCCGTATGCCAATATAATCATCAATAAACATGTATATGTCGTGTCTTCTTCATTGTGATGATATTATACTAGCAACACATTTTTGGTATATTTATAATTGCAGTGTAAGCGTCATTCTCTTCCTAGCGACAGCTTTCCAAGTTCTTCACTTCCAGAAGTTTTCGAGACGACTGGGTCCATTGCCTGAAACCCTTCTGACTGGCAGTAGTATCTTTCCAGATGAGGATCTGACGCCTGATGCGATTCCATGAGATAGAATAAGCAACGACTACACCAGTAGTCATTGAAGAAGTATAACAGAGTACCACAGCACTGGCCCAGCGGTCATCATGGCAACACAGCTAAGTTTTGGATGTTGTACTCGAAACTAACCATATCTTCTTGCGATTCAGTCAAGCGTATAGAATGCAAATAGGCTTGGCAGCTCCGCATTTCTCCTTGGGCGAAATGTGTCCCATCTTCTTTGGCTGGGAAATCGGTCCCACTATGGCCGATGGTGGTTCGGTTATTAAATCACAATCTGATGAACAGCTGGACAACACACATCCTGGTGTTCGGAAAGCCTTAGAAATGGAGCTTTATGCTGTGAGAAGAAACCAACAAATCATGTCTCGGCAAACGTCACGTCGAATCACCCTCGGAGCAGACAGTGATGCTGATTTGCTGCATCAAGACTGACAGTAAATCACTTCGTTCAGTCAGTACCGTACAGTGCGAGACAGCGGTGGATGGTCACTAGAGCTGCAGAAGTTGTATTGTTGGAGAAGTCCTCGACAAGCTGTGCTGAAATTGAAGGAAGAATCTCAATCGTTAGAACCATATGAGTCACCCGAGACAATAATGATCTCTCAAAGCTGCTTGATGCAATCAAGAACATGGAACCCGTCTTGATCAGACACTAATGAGACCTCCACTTGCACTACGACTGGGCCAGTGTACCAATGTTATCAAGGAGGATCTCTTGGGGTTAAAGTGAAAGGCCAGGAGTTGTGTGAATAATTTCACATCAAGAGCTTCAACGATCAAGCTCGCTTCGAGAACAAATCAGCAGAAGGAAGATCAAAGAACTTTTGCGGTGCTGCTGTGAAGAAACAATCATCACGCACAGAGGACCAGAAGGTAGTCAACTACAAGGACCAGAGACCTGTTTGGCGAAGAGGCTCTCTACATCACAGTATGTTGGAAAGGATTAGATATTGAGAACAACTTACAATATCCACTGAGCTCCATTCATCGCCCTGGCGCACGTGGATGGTGGCATCAACAAAACTGACACAAGTAAAAACTTCTGCACAAGCTGTAGGGAATGGTTGAAAGCGAGAACCAGGGATAGTGACGAACCATTAGTCGATGCGATGGTTCTGCTACAACACATTGCTGAATCTCGCCTCAGCACTTTGGTGGGCGTAGACTGAAGTAATCCTCCCGACCGGTTGTGCGAGATGTCACACGCACTGTCTGTTTGTGATACGTACATCATGCCGAGTATCAAGAGGCTGGCGGAAACAGACGAGGGTTTCAGAAGATAAGTGACGTTTGCTGTGAACAGGTCCTGAACAGAAGCGGCCTCAGAATTGGCCAAAGCAGCTCTTCAGTCATGTTCCTTCAAAAGCAGGATTCCTTCGCTTCTTGCAAACGAATGGAAGACAACAGATATGCTGGCATCCTGAAGGATTTACTTGTGGTCTGGGTCTGGGATGGTGGTCTGTACACGTTCCAGGAGAAACGGAGGGTGGTATTCAGAGAATGAGCAGAGGCATTGAAACTGCCAACATGAAGAAACTGACAACCACTTGTTGTTTCAGTCTTTGATCATATTAATGGCCAAATTCACCAGCTGGCAACGATGAGGGTCAGAAAGCACTACGACGAACGGGCCGTCCTCGTGGTTTGCTGGTGCCACGCAGGTGCCGGCACACGACTGGCCGCAAAACGTATGGGATGGATTGTTGGACAGCTCAGCAGTACACAACCAGGCGATACATAAGTATTCCCAACTGGTGATGAATTGGGTGACTGATCCTGCCAAGCTCTTCCTGGAACTTCATGCATTTACTGGTATCGTAAATGTACTGGTATGTGTATCTTCACAGCATCCTTCATGAACAAAGGAAAAAGAGACGCCCTCTGCACATCCATGATGAAAAACGAACAGTTCACTCGACGTTTGCCATGCTAGCGGGAGGCACGACAATGTGCTGATGAAAACAGTTTCGACAATTGAGCATTTTGTATGCGTCGCTGTATGGGAAACACAACTTGCTCGAGCGTTGACACCGCACTATGTTATGTTTCAAACACACATCATGTGCCAAAGATAGCTGGGGGATCACGGGAGAAGATCAAGGGTGTAAACTCAAGCACAATGCCGCCTTGTCGATCCGTTCTGATCAAGAAATCAAGACAGCATATTATGTTGCCTTCTGTGGAAGAAAGCTGCACGTCAAGAATTCATCCTAAGTTATTTTGTGGCCAGCCGTGCCAAACGGATGGAATTCTGCTTGATGGAAGCTAGCGATCGATTGGTTTGATGGTGATCAGATGCCACGGCCATATCAAGCCAGCGATCCTCAGTGAAAAGGAATCCATATCCGATCAGAGGACGACGAGGATGTGGAAATGTCGCACGGAGAACTTTTGTATGGATCAGATAATCGGACATGGACGATGGATGATTGGAGATGAGGCAAAATGGAAAGCTGCATTGTGTGATGACAGTTTCAGATACATTCATGGCGATTCATTATTAAACGAGATTAACCAGACACTTATCAAGATCTATAGGAACAGTATTGAACAAAATCCAATAGATTTGCATGCTCATTTCCAAACTTCCTGCAACACATTGGCTATTGGATACACATGGATGAAACGCATTTTCATTTACTAGACAGATATATCTGCATTATCATGATTATGTTTTTATAACATTGTGAACAATTTCGTCATATTGATGATAATGTCAATAATCACTATGTTTGTAATTACAAGCGTAGCCTCGACTTATTTACATTTACATGTATACTTCCAAGAATCAATCAGAATCGTTCGCGATATTCTTCCCAAGTAACCCCATCATATACTCTTCTTTTTTTTCTTACTCTGCAAAATATAAACCGTTTTGTGTGATTGTTTTTGCATAGGAAGGGAATGATAGTATTCAAAATAGTACATTTGTTTTGTAAATAATCCTCTTAAAACTTCAGGATTGGAAAAAATACACAAAAATCCTAAGATTGATAAAACGTGCCGGTAAGTAAATTGGGGTTAATCATTGAAACAGGCCTAATCAACTTTTTGAAGTCAAATGAGGAAACAGAATATAGTTCATAGATCCGGCAACGTAAGGCTTTAGCTGATATCTCCTTTTTGGGTGTAGCTATTGGGCTTGAGTCAAAATTAATTACTTATAAGTTCGTTTCGGAACGTTTACGAAACGAAAGCGTTCACGGGAAATAAATAGGGTACCCTATAGAAAAACGCGATTTGTGGAAAACTGTCCATGGATTTTATCAGAACAGCATTTCACTCTGGAAACAACTTACAGACCCTGACGAACAAAACACAAATAAACCTTTGTGGGCTCTTTGGGATAAATCCTATTTATTTATTTGTAAATCTTTCATTTTCATCATTTTTTTTTTTTTTTTTTTTTTTTTTTTTTTTTTTTTTTTCTGTGCATTTAGGAATTGCCTGTTTTTCATAATTCTGTTTATTTATTTTGCATTGTATATTTTGTATATTCTGTTTATTTCCGTAATTAATGTTTATTTGGGTAATTATGTTCATTTTTGTTCATTGTTTATTCATATCTGTTTATTTTGTTAGTATCTGTTTATTTTGTAACTATGTATATTTTTGGTAAGATCATGTTATATTTTTGTAATTCTGTTTTTTCATGATCTGTTTATTTCATAATTCTGTTTATTTTGGTTAATTCTGTTTTTCCATAATTCTGTATATTTGTAATTGTGTATGATTTCCATAATTCTTGTATTTCATAATTCTGTTTATTTTGTATTCTGTTTATTTTGTCATTGTTTATTTCAATAATTATGTTTATTTCATAATTCTGTTTATTTTGTAATCTGTTTTTCATATTCAGTTTATTTCATAATTCTGTTATTTTGAAATTCTGTTTTATTTACATAATTCTGTTTATTTTGTAATTCTGTTTATTTCATAATTCTGTTTTATTTGGTAATTCTGTTTTATTCAATAATTTGTGTAATTTTGCCATCTGTTATTTTGTAATTCTGTTTATTATGTCATTGTTATTTCATAATTCTGTTTTGTTTCATACTTCTGTTTAATTCAATAATTCTGTTTATTTGTATTTTCTGTTTTATTTTTAATTCTGTTTATTTCATAATTTGTTTATTTCATAATTCTGTTTATTTGTATTTCTGGTTTATTGCAATTCTGTTTATTTATAATTCTGTGTATTTTTGTATTCTGTATATTTCATAATTCCTGTGTATTTGTAATTTCTGTTTATTTTGTAATTCTGTGTTTATTCGTCATTTGTTTATTTCATAATTTGTTTGTTTCATAATTCTGTTTATTTCATAATTTTTGTTTATTTCATAATTCTGTTTATTTTTGTATTTCCTGTTTATTTTGAATTCTGTTTTTTGTACTTCTGTTATTGTAATTCTTGTTTATTTCATTAAGTTCTGTTTATTTTGCAATTCTGGTTTATTTGATAATTCTGTTATTTTGTATATTCTGTTTATTTCATAATTCTGTTTATTTTGCAATTCTGGTTTATTTTGATAATTCTGTTTTATTTTGCATTCTGTTTTATTTGATAATTCTGTTTATTTTGTAAATTCTGTTATTTCTAATCGTTTATTACGTATTGTTTATTTTGTAATTCTGTTTATTTGTCATGTTTATTCATTAATTCCTGTTTAATTTGTCATAAATTCTGTTTATTTTGTATTTCTGTTATTTTTGTAATTCTGTTATTTCATAATTCTATTTATTTAATTTTGTAATTCATTTCATAATTCTGTTTATTTCATAATTCTGTTTTTTGTATTTCTGTTTATTTCATAATTCTGTTTATTCATAATTCTATTTATTTATTTTTATACTTCTGTTTATTTCATAATCTGTGCATTTAGTATCCTGTTTATTTCATCAGTTCTGTTTTATTATTTTGTAATTGTTTATTTCATAATTCTGTTTTTTTCGTATTGTGTTTAATTATGTTTTATTTGTCTGTTTATTTCATATATTCACTGTTTATTTGTATTTTGTTATTTTGTAAATCCTGTTTTAATTCTATTGAAATTTGATTTGGTATTGTTTATTTATAATTCTGTTTTATTTCATATTTCTGAATTATTTCGTAAATTCTGGTATATTTGTAAAATTGTTTATGTTCGTAATTTCTGGTTTTATTTAATTAATTCTGTTTATTTCGGATGTTCCGTTATTTTGTGATCTGATTATTTCGTAATTCTGTTCATTCATTATTGCGGTTTTCACCCTAAAAATGGATCTTGATCTATCATTTCATTTCTTCTCTGGTCCGCCTCGGAGCTTGCTGTAAGGTTCAGTCCAGTCGCCTCTCAGGCTTTTGCATATCACAACAGGTGGTACGCCTGTACAAAGGGTGTACAGTGAGACCTTTTCAGCACGTTACAACGTTACTACAAATTTTCAGTATTGTTTGGTCTTTCCCTTGGCGTTGAAAGGTCATTTGATGGCCCAAGTGCTTTAGCCATTGTGCTGTTCATTTGGCATTGTCAATCTCTTTTTTATGTGCTTTTACTGTTACTCCTTAAAATCTAAACCTGTGGGAATTACAAACCTTGCCATCAATTATCGCTCACACATCTCTCAGCCAAAGTTCCTCCATGCTTCCCTTGAAGGCCTGAAATTTTTTATGTTAACGACTTGCAAACGAATGTACCCCAGAAGGTTTCAGGCAATTCGCCATGGCATTCATCCTCTCGTGATGCACTGAGAGTGACATCATCCTCAATGATGCACTGACATGAATGCTAACTTCCTGTCTGCTTGAAGTGAGATCCTCATGGGATTCCTGATAGGGTGTAAAGTGTCAATCCAAATCATAGAATTTCATATAAAGGTGATCCGTGATGGCTCAGCATTGCACAATGCTCCATGCCGTTTTGAATAAGAAAATGTTTTTAAAATTATGTCATACTCTGTTTAGAGCATTGGGGCCACTGAAGCAGTTTCTGGCAGGATTATACGGTGCATGGTGGTTGCTCTTTGCCTTCCAGCAAGTAATGGGCAGGATTTTGTAATTTGGTTCATGTGCGTTCATGGTGCCACAAGCACGCACACCACACACACACCCACCACACACACACACACACACAACACACACACCTTTATGATGAGAAAATTACAAAAGGCACACAACTATCCCTTCCCATTGTGGTGGACTTAAAATGAAAAACATTGTATCACAGTAGAAACTCATCCACTGCATCCCCTGTTCCAATTACACAGGAAAAAGGATGATAAGAGAGGAAAAGGAGGTAGGGGAGATTGACAGGAGGGGGAGAAGGGAAAATCGTCTGGGAGTGAGGGATGAAAAAGGACATATTTTGATGTAAATGGGTCAGTGAAGTCGAGGGTGGACTTTAAAAAGCCTAATAATTGACGTGACACTGTGGGGAGCAGCGCAGCAGCTGGCATACAACTGTAAACCAGGGGCCGTTTCTGCGAACTGGTATACTAAACGTGACGTTAACACTGAACTAACTAAAAAATGGAAATATTTTCAAAGACACTAAAATATATCAAGAAGACGGTAGACTTCTTTCGGAGGATGGCCCGGCCACTTCCTTGTCTCAACACAAAATCTTCGTTCTTCTTCTTCTTTCGGCTGCTGCCGTTAGGGGTCGCACGCGTGATCACCGTTATGATCCGCATAAATGGATATTCTGTGCACTGTGTCTCAACACAAAAATAAATCCTCTTTATTTGATCATTCTGTGTCTCAACACAAAAATAAATCCTCAAAAAAAATCTCCAGATATAACTTATAACACTTACATATTACCGACCGTCCATTTGCGAGAATTGCCCAGACAATAACATACATTTAACTTTGGGTGACATCAATCGCTGAATCAAGAAAGAATGAGAGATACAAAGCGCCCATTGTCATTTTTCTTCTCTTATTCATTCGTGACGAGCCAAATCAAATGGTTTCAGCTAGACTTGGTTTAAACACCAATCGTACTGCATTTATTAATGGGAAGGTGCAACGAAAGAAATTTTAATGGCTTGAAAGGATCCACGGAACAAGTATGCACAACTGCATTCCTTTGTGAAAGGAACCGGAAGGGACAGAGGGGTGGGCAGGACTGTGATTGCCCAATCAGTCCGATGAGGGTGGGGCTGCGAGCACATTTGGCCAAAAGCCAATCAGACCTTCGACCTTTAAGACCCTTTAATGATCCAAGCACTTTAAACCCCAAGACCCCAAGACCAATTTTTTACCGCCAAAAGACGCTGGAAGACCTTCAACGATTGACCGTATCCTTGCTCTTCGGGTCCTCACCGAACACATACATAGAGTTTCGGCAGGGTCTGCCTGCAGCCCTTCCAGCGTCTCTGTAAAGCATTGATTCAAGTGAATCGGGATGCCCTCTGGAGGATTCTGGTCTTCATTGAGGTGTCACCAAAACTGATCGATTCTGATGTCTGAAATCTATACTCTGGTAAGAGAGTGCTGTGAGATGTGGGTGTTCCATTCTCGACTTATTTCCAGTTGTTACTGAGTACGTCAGAAGTGTGTACTGCTCCCCACACTTTCAGCGCTTGAGGACTGGATTCTGGGAGGATGTGGAGAGATCAAGTTGCGGTGCATCTTTTGGGAATATCAAGATCTCTGAAACCTATATTTCGCGATGATGCAGTCATCTTTGCGGAGACTCTGGATGATCCTTCGGCACCCTTGAAGGTGCTGACTGAATGAGGAGTCAAGAGCCGCTGGGATACGGTTTCTTGGGTCAAACTAAAGATCCAGACTTTTCAATGACATCTTGGATGCTGCTATCTTGTCTGTAACCCCGTTTTGTGGTGAGGATGTTGAGGAACGGAAGAAGATTACGTTTCTCAGCAGTGATAATTCCTGTCTCCGCTGGCTGTGAGTCAGAGGTTATTAATGACAGCTGGGGTCTGGCTGGGGAGTCATGGATTCACTGAATCATGGTGTGGTGGTGCCTGTCGGTACTGTTGCAGGAGAATGAAATCGAGTCTCAGGTCTTGGTGCTTCCAGATTTGCTCTACATGCATGTGAGACTTGGACTCTGACAAGAGATCTGAGATGGAGAATTACACCTCTTTTGGTACCAGGTCTCTTCTGAGAATCCTTGGCTATCGTTGTCAGACCTGTGTCCAACGACGGTTCCTGGAGAGAGACTCAATTGAGATGTTGTTTCCTGCATTAGCCTGTGAACATCAGCAACGGTTGTATGACATGTAAGATCAATTTTCTACGCTGATCTTGTCCCACCAGATTCTCTCAGTGAGGGAATCTTCGTGAGTGGAGGAGGCCCATGGGCCGACCAGTGCCTCGTGGTTGCAGCGGTTGAGCAGCATCTCAAATGAGATGGGGATGGGCCAGGCATCTGCCTGGGGGATGGCAGACGAGGCCCTGATACCGGGGAAAGTGGATGCAGCGAGGCGCGCTCCATAAGCTGAACCTACCAATAAGACCTCATAACCCCAAAGATCCTTGAAGGCTTTGAAGACCCTAACACCTAAGACCTCTTTAATACCTGAAATACCTTGAAGCCTGCTCCCCTTGTTGTGTGCGTTTCTGTGTGTTCGCTCTCATATGAGCCTCGACACTGTATACAAAAAAACCCCCAAAAAACTAGAAGGGCACTCGGTGGAGCACATACCTCCACCACGTCATGCCTGATCCATGAGAACATATCGTGCCCAATACATTTATGAAATATCATGCTATACAGGACTATATCGTTTTTGCCCATATCTCTCAATGGTGAAGAATCACATTCAAATTAAATAATTCTCGTATCCAGATCCGGATTCAGATCTTCACCAAATTCGTCCTTGCCACATACCCGTGTCCACCAAGTTTCATCCGAATTCGTCCACAACTTTTTTGAGATATTGTGCTTTATATTTTCGTGAAGCCCTATCTCTCAATGGTGAAGAATCACTTAAAAAATTATCAGATCCTAATCCAGATTCGGATCTTCACCAAAATTGAACCAATTCTTCTGTGTTACAAACCCAACATGTCCACCAAGTTCCGTCCGAATCCGTTCACAGCTTTTTGAGATATCGTGCAATATATCATTTTTGGCCTGATCTCTCAATGGTGAAGAATCACTTTCAAAACTCCAGTCGTCGGATCTGGATCTGGATCTTCACCAAAATCTAACGACTTCGTCCTTTGACCATTTGACCTCAAAAATAACTGGTGGTTGAATTCAATGACCAAATGTGCAACTCTTCAAATTTCAAGTGAATCGGATGAAAATTGTGGATTTTAAAAATACCACCTAAGTTGTTGACCTTTGGCCTATGTTGACCTTTTGACCTTTTGACCTCAAAAAAATACACTTCTTCCTTTTGACAAACTCTACCACATGGTGAAGTTTCATGTAGATCAGTTTAAAATTGTGACCTGTAGGCGATAAACAGACAAACAGACAGACAGACACACAGACAGACACACAGAATAACAAAATGGACCAACCAATATCCTCGAAAAATCTTCGATTTTGCAAATGACAAGAAGAAGACATCGTGCAAAGCTACATGCAAAATCCAAAAAAACAAATTTGTCCTCAAAAATAATTGCTGGTTGAATTCATTGACCAAATATGCAACTCCTCTTCAAATTTCAAGTGAATCAGATGAAAATTGACAGTTTAAAAAATTCGGCCTATGTTGACCTTTTGGCCTATGTGGACTGCCAAAATAATTGGTGGTTGAAATCAGTGAACTGATCCGCAAATCTTCTTCAAATTTCAAGTCAATCGGATGAAAATTGACGATTTTAGTAATACCACATTCATTGTTGACCTTGGGCCTATGTTTTAGTCCATGGTGACCTCAAAAATAATTGGCTGGTTGAATTCAGTAACCTGAAATATAAATCCTCTTCAAATTTCAAGTCAATTGTATGAAAATTGAGGATTTTAGAAATCTCACCGAAGTTGTTGACCTTTGGCCTATGTCGAACTTTTGACCTCAAAAACAATATGCCTCTTCCTTGAAACAAACTCTACCATGTGGTGAAGATTCGTGAAGATTGATTGAAAATTGTGACCTGTAGGCGATAAACAGACAGACAAACCAACAGACAGACAAACAAACAGACAGGAATAACAAAATCGACTAACCAATATACGTACTTGGAAAAGTCTTCGATTTTGCAAGTAACAAACAGACAGAAAGGGGTGAAAACAACCTCCTTCACCTTCGGGGTGGCGGAGGTAAATATCATGCCATCTTTCGTTTTTGGCCCTATCTCTAATGGTGAAGAATCACTTTAAAAATTATATAATTTCTGTATCCAGATCCGGATTCGGATCTTCACCAAAACGAATCATTTTGTCCTGGTCACACACCCAACTGTCCATCAACTTTGTACGAATCCATCAACACTTTTTGAGATATCATGCTATATATCGATTCACCCTTTCTCTCAATGGTGAAGAATCACTTTTAACATTTTCAGATCCAGATTCGCATCCAGATCGAACCAAATCTAATCAGTTCTTCCTTGTCGCACACCCAAACCTGCCCACCAAATTTCATCCAAATCCATGCACAGCTTTTTGAGAAATCCTGCACACAAACAAACTGACAAAACCGACAGACAGACGGACAAATAGAAAAACAGACAATCAGACAAACAAAAAGACAGAAAGGGGTGAAAACATAACCTACCTCCTTTTTTCGGTGGCAGAGTTAAAAATAATAATGAGGATAATATAATAACATGGCGAGTGTAAAGCATCATAGGCTAAGTGTGTGTGAAAATGTATAATTAAGATAAAAAGGACTTTGGATACAAAAATAACTCGACGATGGAGATATGTACATACACAACACCCACCCCTCCACCCTCCCTCCCTGGCTGCTCCTGTCGGAAACGGGTGTTTCTACTCCATAATAAATATGATATCTTTGGCTTGTAAAACTATAGCTCTACCTCCATGGCCAGATCAGATCGGTTGCTCAGTCGCAGCTCCGCTGTGCGCCTTTCACCAGGGAAATATTCTGCTCAAATGATATGCCAGCATAATACGAGGCAGGAATGTTGAGTGAAAGTTTCAGAAAAATTGCTGGAGCACAGAATGCCTTTGGGGTGAAAGACTTTGTTCAGTAAATAGTATAATAATCAGTCACGCATTGCAAGATTAAAGGTGACAGGAAGAACTAACAAGGGTGGTGGGATAGGTGGGGGTGAGGAGGCAAGGAGGATGTACAACTAGTGATCCAAACCACTTACAGATCTCGAGGTTTCTCTTTTTTATGACCTTTGCTCTCCTCACACTACCAAAATGGTGAAACCCTGCAACCTTCGTCCATCCTTCAGTGATCCTATGGCACAAGTATTCGGGGTGGTATTCAACGCCTCTTTCTTTTTGACGTGACCTTGAAACAGACATCCTAATTCCATTTATTTCGTGATTCCGTTTATTTCGTAATTCCGTTCATTTATTTTGTAATTTCTTATTTTGTATTTCTGTTTATTTTGTAATTCCGATTATTTCAGAATTCTGTTTATTTCATAATTCTGTTTATTTTGTAATCATGTTTATTTCATAATTCTGCTTCTTTTATAATTCTGTTTATTTCATATTTCTGTTTATTTCATAATTCTGTTTATTTTGTAATCATGTTTATTTCATAATTCTGCTTCTTTTATAATTCTGTTTATTTCATATTTCTGTTTATTTCATAATTCTGTTTATTTCATAATTCTGTTTATTTTGTAATCATGTTTATTTCATAATTCTGTTTAATTGTAATTCTGTTTATTTTATAATTCTGTTTATTTAATATTTATGTTTATTTCATAATCCCATTTATTTCATAATTCTGTTTATTTCATATTTCTGTTTATTTCATAATTCTGTTTATTTGTAATTCTGTTTATTTTATAATTCTGTTTATTTTGTAATTCCGTTAATTTCATAATTCTGTTTATTTCATATTTCTATTTATTTTGTAACTCCGTTTATTTCATAATTCTGTTTATTTGTAATTCTGTTTATTTTATAATTCTGTTTATTTGTAATTCTGTTTATTTTATAATTCTGTTTATTTTGTAATTTAGCCCAAGAGCCCACAAAGGTTTATTTGTGTTTTGTTCGCCAAAAGGTCTGAGAGTTGTTTCTAGAGTGAAAATATCTGTAGAATTTGAATATGCTGGTCTGATAAAAATCCACTTGGACAGTTTTCCACAAATCGCGTTTTTATAGGGGTACCCTATAATTTCCCGTGAACGCATTTCGTTTCGTAAACGTTCCGAACGAACCTTATAAGTAATTAATTTTGACTCAAGCCCAATAGCTACACCCAAAAATGAGATATTATGCTAAAGCTTATCGTTGGCCGGATTCTATGAACTATTCTGTTTCTCAATTTGACTTCAAAAAAGTTGGATTAGCCTGATTTCAATGATTGACCCAAATTTGACTTACCGGCGCGTTTTGTCATCTTATATTTTTTGTGTATTTTTTCCAATCACAGAAAATTCACAGAAACAGGCGTTCTTGCTCCGGGGTCGCTGAATGGATTTCGACGAGGAAAACACTTCAATCGGTGAGCGGAATGGATGCTATTCCAATATATCATCAAATAAACATGTATCATGTCGTGTCTTCTTCATTGTGATGATATTATACTAGCAACACATTTTGTATATTTATAATTGCAGATGTAAGCGGCTTCATCCTCTCCTAGCGACAGCTTTCCAAGTTCTTCACTTCCAGAAGTTTCTCGAAGACACTGGTCCATTGCCTGAAACCCTTCTGACTGCAGTAGTATCTTCCAGATGAGATCTGACCCCTGATGCATTCCATGAGATAGAAGTAAGCA
>CM068953.1:204043307-204063307 GCA_035128595.1 Eptatretus atami
GGCCAGGCATCTGCCTGGGGGATGGCCAGACGGAGGCCCCTGGAGTACCGGTGGAAAGTGGATGCAGCGAGGCGCTGCTCCCATAGCTGACCTGACCCATAAGACCCTCATTACCCCAAAGATCCTTGAAGGCTCTTGAAGACCCCTAACACCCCAAGACCCTTAATACCCTGAAGACCCTTGAAGACTCTCTGGAAAATCCTCGCTATCACTTTGCTGACGACTCCACCCTCTGCTGTACCATGTGTCATCCCTCACACGGCAAGCAGCAGCTTCTTTCACTCTGCAATTTGGATAAAATCACAAACTGTCAACACATGGAACATGTCTTTCAATCCTGACAAATCTCACACACTCACTATTTCTCTGTGAAAGGACAATCTCTGTGAAAGGACCCCCCCACCCTCCCCTCCATCTACTTTCTCAACAATCCTCTTGAAGAAGTCCTTTCATTCAAGCTTCTGGGTCTCACTATCTGCCACGATCTTTCCTGGGAAAGCCACACTGCCAAGCTGGCTTCCAAACCTAGTTGCTGACTGGCCTGCTCAATCATGCAAAGTCCTTCCTTGGCACACCTGAGCTCCTGACCACATACAAAGCTTTCATCCGCAGCCTGATGGAGACTGCTCTCCCGCATCTCACCTTTCTCGGCTTCACGCTGTGGAAACCAAGGCATTTAGGATTATTGATATCTCCCACAAGAGGCTGAGACTTTGGGTCTCTCACGCTCTCACCACAGGCAGGTCATGGGCTTTCTGTCTTCTTCGATCTCCCCACCGGCCTCGACCCCCCCCCCCCGCTCTGTTTGAGATATGTCCCCCCCCCCCCCCATATTTCCACAGGGGACTCAAGTCCGCCAGCAACTCCCTTCTGGAAAACTACCAAAATCACGAATCACTGCTCACCTTCACTCTTTCATTCCTCTTTTTCCCACCTTTGAACAAACTTCCACACTCTCTTCAATCCCACTCTTCCCTCCAGGTTTTCAAAACAGCTGTTCACCAACATCTCTTCTCTGCCCCATCCAAAACACGATCTGTTCTACCCCACTAATCTGCCCCAACCCACCTCATTCAAATTCCCTGCTTTCCTTCCTGAAATCCCATCGTGTAAGAACTTGAAAGTCCCTGTCGTGTCTATCTTGTAAACCCCGTGTTCCCCACCCATCCCTCTCCCTTCCACAGATCTCATATCCCTGTTCCACACTTTTTTTTCTTCCCTCCCCCCCCCCCTCTTGTCTCCTGCTCCCCTTGTTGTACGTTCGTGTTGTTAGCTTCATTTACGACCTCAACAGTGTATACAAAAAAAATATGCTGAAGACACTTTAAGACCATTTAAGACCCAGAAGACCCTCAATACCACAGAGACAGTTAAAGATTTTAATACCCAGAAAACTCTTCAAGACCCTGAAAACCCCTAATATCTTGAAGACCCTTGAAGATCCTTCGACATGCCCAAAACCCCAAATCCCTTAATACCCTTTAAAACTCCAAAGACCACCAATACCCACAAGTCTTTTCAGACCCCTCAGACCGTTGAGACCCCAAACACCCTTAACAGCAAACAAACACCCAAACACCCTTGATCATCCTCTCTTAGGGATAGGACATCACAGGCACCCACCCGAAGGGACCACCTCAGGTTAACCCAAGCAGACTGCCATCCGGTGGACGACACCTCAGCACCACTCCGCCACACACCACCACAATCTGACCCTGGATGTTTACCCCATGCTTTTCCTCCTCTCATCAAGGAATTGGGGTCCCGAAGGCTTTGCCCCAATCCTGTCGTCCGGTGAGCTGCCCTGCGAAAGGCAGCAGCACAGGAGGTACTCCCACAGAGCTGGTTTTGTGTAATACCATTTCAAAAACCTTTTGAAATGGATAAAATCCGTATCTGGATACGAGAATGATTAAATTATTTAAGTGATCCTTCAGCATTGAGAGATAGGGCCAAAAACGATATATGGTATGATATTTCAAAAATGTATTGGTCCCGATATGTTCTCGTGGATCAAGCATTGCGTGGCGGAGGTATGCGCTCTACCACTGCCCTTCTAGTTCATTTATGTATTCGCACCATGCGGGAACCACTGCGACCAAACTTTGCATGGTTAAATTCAGAGGAAGGTCGAAGACTATGTTTGGATAACAAAATTTAAAAAAATTTTAAAACTTAAAAATACATAATTGGCCGTCAAGGCCTCAATCGATCTTGTGCTTATACACTATACACTGCCTGTGTTTATTTCCTCCCCAAAAAGTTGGAGTAATATGTATTGCGAAGATCGCATGTTGAGGTTCTCACAAGTGATTTGTTGTCAACAACACAAATTTAATCATTACAGGTTTTACATGTGTGCCTGTAATTGAAAAGATTGCTTTACACAGGTTTATCATAACACTTCCACATTCAGGCCTCGAGTGAGTATGTTGCTTACACACTGCCACGACTGAGTAATATGTATTCTTAAGAGCATATGTTGAGGTCATGTTACGTATGCAAGCTCATAACGGAAACTGTGTATTCCCTTGGTACATTTCTCCCCGACCTCTAATCCTCCCCGTCTCTGTACGATCCATCTGTTGCTTTTTTTTAACTTCAATCCAACACATCATGAAGATCTGCACAGTAACATGCCCACTGGAGCACTTCAGGAGCTCCCAAGGGAACACCTGTATTAAGAAATAATATCTTCACCTTCCTTACTTGCATTATACATACAGCGTGCACACAAATAAATGGAGTTTCATGACATTGTCATTAAGTCACAACTATAATATCCAGTCACCGCTGTCATCACTTACAAGAAAGCATGAACAGAGCAATTGAAAGTGTTTCGCCGGAGATTCTTTACCGAGACTGGACAGAAATTGAATATCGATAATGATGTGTGCCGTGCGGTTACCGGTACACATGTCCATTAAAGTTGTGTAATACCATTTCAAAAACCTTTTGAGATGGATAAAACTGAAATGTCCAAAAACTTTTTGAGTTGGTGAGTCAAATGAACAAAAGTACAATGCACAGTCAGTATCTGTTTTTCTCAATCTGCTAACAAAATCCCACCATTCATTTATACACACCCTGTACTGCCACATGTCACCAAAAAAAAAAGACTCCTGATGGGCATAAATAAATCGGATGCAACGAGAATGGCAGTCTACAAGTCACTTGAGACTCAGAGCAGACACAGGCTCGGGTTGAGGATCAACGTGCAAGACAAGCAGCCTCCAGGTCAGCTGACACTACAGAGCAGACACAGGCTCGGGTTGAGGATCAACGTGCAAGACAAGCAGCCTCCAGGTCAGCTGACACTAAACACGAGCAGACACAGGCTCGGGTTGAGGATCAACGTGCAAGACAAGCAGCCTCCAGGTCGGCATGTTGGGCATCCTTTGAAGGTGAAGCATTTTGATACAAGTCCAAGAAAAATTTGCAACACCCAATATTGGTAATTCACACAAAACCATGATGCCAACATTCCCCAATTTGTCATCCAGGAAATATTTCAACACACTGAATTTCCCCGGGCAACACCGGGTACACTTCAGCTCGTACAAAATAATTCAAACATCGTCACAATTCCCCCTGTTCCCGAAATGTATAGAAGAGCAGCATCAAGGTACATTTAAAATGGCTCATTTTGGTAAATGTACAACAAACCACACCCAAGCAAATGAAAATAATTGCCACGGGAGAGAATGATGTGAAAGCCAAGCAAGCATATTCACATGAAACACATTTTAATCGGTGCCCAGGCCGGCCGGCCTTGCGAAAAGCTAAATGCTTTTAACATTGTGTATAGTGATTAAAAAAATAAATTTTAAACAACATTTCTGTTTCTCAAAAACAAAATCACCGCACCATGGATTGTGGATCCCTGTCTGATGAACAACTATTGCAAGCGGTAATGACGAACATTAACTCGATTGCTGCACCATTGTACCGACATTTGGATACACCTGGGAAACTGCACGATCATCCACAAAGGTAGCACTCAGGTGTGTCCTGTGCAAGTTTCTGTTTCTAAGAGTTAAATGTCAGATTTTTTCAAAAAAAACATAAAACATTCACAGGAAATCTTTTCACACTTTTGATGATAGTATTAATATATATATATATATTATATATATATTATAATTATATATATATATATATATATATTTTAATATATATTATATATATTATATTGGTGGCTAATGGCTGTTTGACCAGTTTGAAGTGTTAATAAACAACCTAACAAAATCATGTTTAACAGATTCGTATTGCTATTTGGCTTCACAGGTTGACGTCACCTGAGTGCTTGCCAAGGTGCAGTGATGTCACCGTTGTGATGTGTTAAAAAGTCAGAGTAACGATTCAAAATATTTTCAGCAGGGAAACCGGTAAGCATACTAGTTTGGGCCTGGCCATTGATAAAGACGAAAATTACTACGAGGCACACTGTCACCGACACCATTGTCCGTTAACAGTACGGACCACTTGCACAGATAGAAGAAGATTTCTCACGAAGACATTACACCTGTATGTTTGTGTGAAGGATGCACCTGTGAATTCAGGAGGGCACTGGCAATTGTACGTCATGACGCCATCCACGCAGGTCCCACCATTAGCACATTGGTGGCCCGGACAGTTGTCGATGTTCTCTTCACAGTGCTTGCTTTGGAAGCCTGAAAGATAATTCGGTGGTTATAGCATGCCCGTATAATGTGATGCCTTCGACAATACATAAAGGTGTTGCGCTTAAGAAGGAAGTCGAATACCTCTTTCCTCGACAGAGCTCTGGATAGAAGCAACTTTGGGTTACTTCCAGTTCGCGAAGGCCGCCGCCATTTTAACGCGGTGAAAGCAACATCTTAGCCGCCATACAGTTTGTGGTTTTTTTTTTTGTGTAGTCCACCCAAATGTTCAATTACATCCAGAAAATCTTGGTAACGATGCAAAACATTGTTATGAGGTGAAATTGGATGTGAGTGGGAGAGAAAAAGTACCCCGATAAGCATCGAGCAGATATATGCATCGACAATCTCAAGTCAAGGCCACACATCGAGAATGCTGAACGTGTATTCCTACTCGGTAGAAAGCCACGGTGAGTTATGCAAGTGATTATCACAGTTCCTGAAACAATTTCCTCCTGCGTAATAAAATGTCAGCGGTTTACCGGAATCACCCTCGCTCGCGGTGTAAAGCCAATGAATTCCACTACTACCCCCTTGTGTTTTCTGCGCATTTCTTTATTTGGTGGATACTGGGCTCGTTAACACCATGATGTCTGTACAGTGACGCTGAGCACTCTGAGATGGTGGTGAATAACTGTCTGGAAGATGAGGAGAGAATAATGAGATTGAAGAGATTATGGAAGTTGTTTCTACAGGTGGAACAAATGAATGGAGGTGAGCAGTGATCCTGGATTTCGGTAGTTTCACCAGAAAGGGGTTGATGGTGGGCTTCATGTGCCCTGCAAATACCTGGGGGAACAAAGCACAGAGATGGGAGAGGGTGCAAGACCAGAAAGGAGGCGGTAGAAGCCAGAGAGACCACTGACATGTCTGTAATGGGAAAGTGATAAACCCTTCGACTCAGCTTCATCGTGGGAGATTTCAATCATCTTAAACACCTTGGTTTCCATGGCATCAAGCTGAGAAAGGTGTAAGGCAGGGATGCCAGCCCAGAGAGGAGAGTAGTACTCCATCAAGCTGCAGACGAAGGCCTTGTAGGTGCATCGGAGTTCAAGTGTGCTAAAGAGGACTTTGTGCGACAGAGGATGCCTAGTTGGCGGCTGGCTTTGGAGGCCACTTTGAAATGTGGTTTGTCATGGCTGGTAGTGAGACCCAGGAGTTTGAATGACTGAATTACCTCAAGAGGTTGTTAAGAAAGTATATGGGGAGGGAGGTGGGTGGGGGGAGAGTTTGCCAGATGGTCCCTTTCAGAGGGAGCGAAGTGAGATCAGTGTGAGGTTTGTCAGGATTGAAAGAATATTCCAAGTGTTTGACCATCTTGTGATTTTGTGAAGGTCTGAAGAGAAGGAAGAGGCTGCAGCCTGTCTGCCTGAAGGATGAGCGATGTCATGGCACAGGGTGGAGTCATCAGTAAATAGATAAAGAGGATTTTACAGAGAGTCAGAGAGATCGTTGATGAAGATCAGGAGTAGGATAGACATCCTGATCTGTTCTCTGTTCCAATTCTTCCACGAGCCTCGACTTTGTGTACAAAACAAGTGCAGCGTGCTACAGGAGTGTGCTGCAAACACATGGTGAGTGAGGTTATGGCAGAGGTGGAATTCAAGCCAAAAATACTGGATTAATTAGTTGATGAATTAACGGCTTGGTGCAATGGAACATCACGTGGTGGATGCACATTTATTGGATGATGAGCCAAAGAGTTTGAAATCAGCATCTTGGATGTTGTATTAAAGGTGTCCTTCAAGTGTATTACTATTTAAAGCCCATTTGCTTCACCTCCTTGAAGTAGGCCTAAGTGGGAGTCACGAACGAGAGTATTTAAGATCATTTTGGTTCAAATAAATGGCTGCAAATGAGGTACATAGTCTCGAAGACAGTTGTTGATAGGTAGATCAAGATTGTACTTGTAACATCATTTTGAAAGCTCATTTAATTGCAAATTCTGACCTGAGCTCCACTTGCTCACCAAAGCATGGACAAAGATGCAAACATTGAAGTAATTTTTCAAGTTCAACTCACCAGGCAGGCAGGCACACTCGTAGCTGTCGTCTGCCGTCTGGCGACATGTACCGCCATTATGGCAAGGAGATGGGTAGCAGGGAGCCGGCACCCGCTCGCATCTCCTCCCACCGTAACCTGGGCGGCAGAGGCACTTCCACCCACCGCCATATTTGGCCTGACAGGTCCCTCCATGTTTGCAGGTGCCTGGGGGGCAGGTCGACTTCGACAAAACGACCGTGACCAGTGTTTCACAGAGTGGGCCAGTGAAAGTTGGGTAGCAAGAGCAGATGGCACGCTCTCCTTGTGATTCACATGTACCACCATTGGCACAGGGTGAGCAGGCACACGGGTCAACCTGGTTGCATGTTAAACCTAATAGGGACAGTTACAAAGAGGGTTTTGTGAGTGGTTTGCTTCACATAAGAGGGCTTCAAATGGTTCAAGTATTTATGTTTATAACCCAAGAGTGTGTTGAATGTTCACAATGTAATAAATGAATGAAGAAACTAGAGAGTGCAAAGAACACCTTACCCTGCTCTGTTTTGAGAAAACAAGGACTTGGGAGGGTCTGTGTGGCAAATTTTATTGGTCGTGATAATGTAAAATGCGAAAGGGTAGGACGGAAGTGGGAGAGGGGAGCGGGAAGTGGGAAGGTAGGGGGAATGGGAGAGGGAGGGGGGAAGTGGGAGAGGGAAGGGGAAGTGGGAGGGGAGGGGGAGTGGGAAGGGTAGGGGGGAAGTGGGAGAGGGGAGGGGGGAAGTGGAGAGGGAGGGGCGGGAGTGGGAGAGGGAAGGAGGGAAGGGAGAGGGGAGCGGGGAAGTGGAAGGGTAGGGGGAAAGTGGAGAGGGAAGGGGGAAGTGGGAGAGGGAAGGGGGAAGTGGGAAAGTAGGGGGAAGTGGGAGAGGGGAGGGGGAAGTGGGAGAGGGAGGGGGAAGTGGGAGAGGGGAGGGGGAAGTGGGAAGGGTAGGGGGGAAGTGGGAGAGGGGGAGGGGAAGTGGGAGAGGGAAGGGGGGAGTGGAGAGGGAAGGAGGGAAGTGGGAGAGGGAGCGGGGAAGTGAAGGGTAGAGGGAAGGGGGGAAGTGGGAGAGGGAAGGAGGGAAGTGGGAGAGGGGAGCGGGGAAGTGGGGAAGGGAGGGGGAGGTGGAGGGAAGGGGAAGTGGGAGAGGGGAAGGGGGGAAGTGGGAGAGGAAGGGGAAGTGGGAGGAGGGAAGGGGGAAGGGAAGAGGGGGTGGGGAAGGGGAAGGGAGGAAGTGGAGAGGGGAGGGGAATGGGAGATGGGAGGGGGGAAGTGGGAAGGTAGGGGGGAAGTGGGAGAGGGAGGGGGGATGGGAGAGGGAGGGGGGAAGTGGGAGAGGGAGGGGGGAAGTGGGAGAGGAAGGGGGGAAGTGGGAGAGGGAAGGGGGAAGTGAGAGATGGGAGGGGGGAAGTGGGAGAGGGAAGGGGGAAGTGGGAGAGGGAAGGGGGAAGTGGGAGATGGAGGGGGAAGTGGGAGAGGGAAGGGGGGAGTGGGAGAGGGAAGGGGGAAGTGGGAGAGGGAAGGGGGAAGTGGAGAGGGGAGCGGGAAGTGGGAAGGGTAGGGGAAGTGGGAGAGGAGGGGAAGTGGGAGAGGGGAGGGGGGAAATGGAAGGGTAGGGGGAAGTGGGAGAGGGAGGGGGGAAGTGGGAGAGGGGAGGGGGGAAGTGGGAGGGGAAGGGGAGGAGAGGGAAGGGGGGGGGAAGTGGGGATGGAGGGGGAAGTGGGAGAGGAAGGGGGGAAGTGGGAGAGGGAAGGGGGGAAGTGGAAGAGGGAGGGGGGAAGTGGGAGATGGGAGGGGGAAGTGGGAGAGGAAGGGGGGAAGTGGGAGGAGGGAAGGGGAAGTGGGAGATGGGAAGGGGGGAAGTGGGAGAGGGAAGGGGGGAGTGGAGAGAGGGGAGGGGGAAGTGGGAAGGGTAGGGGGGAAGTGGAAGAGGGGAGGGGAAGTGGGGAGGAGAGGGGGGGAATGGGAGTAGGGGGAATGGAGAGGGGGAGGGGGGAAGTGGGAGAGGGGAGGGGGAAAGTGGGAGAGAAGGGGGGGAAGTGGAGAGGAAGGGGAAGTGGGAGAGGGAGGGGGAAGTGGGAGAGGAAGGGGGGGAAGTGGGAGAGGAAGGGGGGAAGTGGGAGAGGAAGGGGGGAAGAAGGAGGGGAGGGGGGAAGTGGGAGAGGAGGGGGAAGTGGAAGAGGTGGGGGGGGAGTGGGAGAGGAGGGGGAAGTGGAGGAAGGTGGGGGGGGGAGTGGGGAGGGGGGTGGAAGTAGGGAAGTTTATGTATAAATCACGATTATGAATCAATGTTGTCTTTTATGTTTTACTAAATGGAGATTTGAGGTAACTTAGGAAGCTTAAAATATCACACACACACACACACACACACACACACACACACACACACACACACACACACACACACACACACACACAACAGCCCAACATTTCTGCTGCATTGCAGGCCCAAATTGGAGGAGTACCAGAAACGAGTTGTGGAAGGGAGAGGGATGGAGGCAGGGGACGGGGGGGGGGGGGTGGGGGGGGGGGGGATCACTATTTGTGGATGACCTAATGTCCTATCCCTAAGAGGGATTATAAGAGAGGATTTTTGTCAGGTCAGGTCAGATTAGATCTTGACTGCTACATGTACTATGTAAACCTGCACTAACCTGTTCCATGGTGGTTGTGGCGCCAAACCGTCTCCCCCACCAGGTTTCTGGTGAGGAGGGTGTTATGAATGGACACCCAGCAGGATGAAGAACAAAACCAGTCAAAGGGCGGAGGAGCTCCTTGTGAGCCAAAGGCCATCCATATCTCGTGCCCAACTTGTCTGCGGACGTCCTCCTGCAGTTGGGTTACTATTTTTAGGAGGATGGGGCAGATTTGCACTGCAGCCACCGTAAAACCCTTCCCTCCGCAAAACACAAAGAAAATTGAAAACCACTCTGTTGAGAACTTCCTGTTCAGCTGCCCTCGCGGCGCTCACCGTTTGACGGATTGGGCAAAGCCTTCGGACCCCCACACTTGATGATAGGAAGAAAACCATGGGAAATCTTCCCAAGTCAGATTGTGCTGTGTGTGTCGGGTGGTGCTGAGGTGTCCTCCACCAGACGGCGGTATCTCTTGTGTAACCTGTGTGGTCCCTTCGGTGAGTGCCTGGAATGTCTTATCCCACAGAGAGGTGTCACCTGTCTCTGTCATCATCTGAGCTCAACTTTGAACATCGCATTGCAGCACTCTCTGAGGTTCGGAGACCGGATAGTGGTGAGATATGGCGGGTGGTTACACCCATTGGCCAAGTCGCTCTGATGGTTCCATGCCCAAGGAGTTGTTGTAGCTGTGTCCAATAAGCTGCTCCAATGTAATTGAGGTAACACGGTCAACGAGCGAATGAGACGAAGGATTCGTCACTCCTTGGGTTCATTTCCCTGGTCTCTATGCAGTGTACATGCTCCAACTGAGGGAGTGATCTCACCATGAAGGACATTCATGCCATGTTCGAGTCTGTGGTTGATCAGTGCCCCAGATGAGATACTCTTCTAGTCTTGGGGATTTCAATGCATCGACTGGAACTGATAGGGATGGTTATGAGACTGTGTTGGTCCCCATGGGCTGGAACTGTGAACCAGAATAGCACTAAGTTCCTTGACTTTGCAAGAAGTCATGGACTTAGGGTGGCTGGTTCATGGTTTCAGCACCCACAAGCTCATCGTGGACTTGTATTCCAACGCTGGGGTGTGGCAAAGGGGATTGACCATGTCCTCATTGATGGTCGCTTGCAGATGTTGGATGATCCAGAACTAGGGTCAACCGGAGTGCTCAGTTCTCAATATCGACCACAGGCGAGTGGTAGAAACCTGAAGTTGCAGCTTAAATCCTGGAGAATGGTACCATCCCAGTCTAGGCTGGATGTGGCAAGCTCAAGGATGAGAGGGTCGCCGAGGAGTTGCGAACAGGATGAGTGGAGATTTGGGGGTCTGGATGCTTTGGGGAATCCTGAAGAGTTGTGGAGTGTCTTCAAGACCACCATCCTTGATGTTGCCGGTGGATGTCTTGGACTCACCGAGGGTGAAGAAGAATTTTGTCGCTCAAGGGACACTGGATGCCATTGACCAGAGTTGCATGGACAGGCTTAATGGCAGAGCTGAGCTGTTCAGGGAATTGAGGCTAAAACTACGTGTGCTGAGGGTGACAAGGAGGCCTTTGTGCGAGGAATCGTGAGGGTAGAGCATCACCTGTGGTCAAGTGATTCTCGTCCCGCTTACAGGGGGAATTTGTACATTGCGTTCATCCAAGCCCACCTCGGTGTACTGCAGTTAGAGCGGAGTGTGGTGGGCTCTTGACAGAGGAGTCCGAAGTGAAGCCCGCTGGGCCGGTTACTTGAGCGGCTGTACCAGGCTGATCCACCAGCTGTTGTGTTGGATGTCAGGGTGTTACAATCCCTATTGATGACCCTCCAATAAACTGTGATTCCTTTGTTGGTGGAAACACGGCTGGTGAATGGTTGAAATGGGTAAAGCTCCAGGGATCTGTGGATCCTGCTGAACTTCTCAAGGCTGGTGAAATGCTGTACTCGTGTCTTGCATGCAGTTCTGTGCTCTGCCTGAACACAGGCATCATCCAACTGACTGGAAGAGGGGCCTTGTTGTCCCTCTCTGGAAAGGAGGGTGATCGCCAAGAGTGCAACAACTACCGAGGGGTGATGTTACTCTCAGTGCCGGATAGGTCTTTGCTCGGATAATTCTTGATTGGGTTCCACCATCTGCTTAGCACCAGCGCCAGAGCAGTCAGGTTTACACCAAAAAGGTCAAGATTGACCGTATCCTTGCTCTTCGGGTCCTCACCGAATGCAGATGAAGTTTGGCAGGGCTGCTGCAGCTTATGTTGATCTCTGTAAAGCGTTTGATTCAGTGAATCAGGATGCCCTCTGGAGGATTCTTGGTCTTCGTGGGGTGCCACCAAAATGATCGATCTGATGTCTGAACTATACTCTGGTACTAGAGTGCTGTGAGATGTGGTGGTACCATCTCCGACTTATTTCCAGTTATTACTGGAGTTCGTTAGAGGTGTGTACTGGCCTCCTTACTTTTCAGCGCTTGCATAGACTGATTCTGGGGACGATGTCAGAGAGATCAAGCTGCAGTGCATCGTTTGGGAATGTCAAGATCTCTGACCTTGATTTCGTAGATGATGCAGTCATCTTTGCGAGACTCTAGATATCCTTTTGGGGCCCTCGAGGTGTGAAGAGGAGTTGAAGCTGCTGGGATTATGGGTTTCCTGGGTCAAAACTAACATCCAGCTTTCAATGACATCTTGGATGCTGCTATCTTGTCTGTTCCTGTTTGTGGCGAGGCTGTTGAGGTCACGGAGAGATTCACTTACCTTGGCAGTGATATTCATGTCTCTGCTGGCTGTGAGCAGAGCTCAATAGACGTCTGGGTCAGGCTCGGGGGTCATAGATTCATTGGATGATGGGGTGTGGTGCTGTCAGTACCTGTGCAGGAGGACAAAAGTCCGAGTCTTCAGGTCCTTGGTGCTTCCAGTCTTGCTCTGATGTGAGACTTGGACTCTGACCAAGGATCTGAGACGGAGACTTTATTCCTTTGGTACCAGGTCTCTTCGGAGAATCCTTGGCTATCGCTGGTTGGACTTTGTGTCCAATGAGCAGTGCTGAGAGAGCTTCATATGAGATTATTACCTGCATAGTCCGTGAGCATCAGCTGCGGCTGATGGATGGACACGTGGCTCGTTTCCTGATGCTGATCATGCTCATCAGATTTGTCAGCGAGGGAGCCTCGTGAGTGGAGGAGACCAATGGACCGACCATGCCTGTGTTGCAGCAAGTTGATCAGCATCTCAAGGAGATGGGGATGGGTCAGGCATCTGTCTGAGGGGATGCAGACGGAGGCCCCTGCAGTACACCGCAGAAGTGGACGCAGCGACGCGCTGCTCTGCGCATGCTCCCATACCTGACCTGACCTGACTCCTTAAATATGAGAGGTGTGAAAAGTATTGATGTTTCGGAATAGTTGATGTTGGTGATAATCAATCTTGTAATCATCGATGTTGGTAATCTTCAATGTTGTAATAATTGATGTTGGTATCATCAATCTTGGTAATAATCGATCTTAGTAATAATCAATCTTGGTCATATTGATTTGATATTATGTAGTAATATCATCTTTGTAATATTTGATTTTGTATATCATTGTTAGTAATAATGATGTTGCCAAGAATCAAACTTTGGAAATAATTGATGTTGGTAATGATCAATCTTAGTTATAATTGATGTTGGAAATAATCGATGTTGGGAATAATTGATGTTGTATTATAATCAATTCTGTTAATAATCGATGTTGTAATAATCAATCTTGTTTATAAACAATGTTGGTAATAATCAATCTTGTTAATAATCGATGTTGGTAATAATCATATTGGTAATAATCTGATGTTAATAATCAATTGTGGAATAATGATGTTGGTAATAATCATCTTGTATATATTTGATTTTGGTAATAATCAATTGGTCATAATCGATGTTGGTATATAATCAATCTTAGTAATAATGATGTTGGTAATAATCAATCGTGGTAATAATTAATCTTGGTAATAATCAATCTTAGTTAATAATGATGTTGGTAATAATCAATCGTGGTAATAATTAATGTTGGTGATAATCAATCTTAGTAATAATGATGTAAGTTAATAATCAATCGTTGGTAATTAATTAATGTTGGTGATAATCAATCTTGTAATAATTGATGTTGGTAATAATCAATCTTGTAAGAATTGATGTTTGGTAATAATCAATCTTATAATAATTGATGTTGGTAAATCAATCGTGTAAATTGATGTTGGTATAATCAATCTTAGTAATAATTGATGTTGGTAATAATCAATCGTGGTAAAGAATTGATGTTGGTAATAATCAATCTTTAGTAATAATTGATGTTGGTAATAATCAATGTGGTAAAATTAATGTTGGTGATAATCAATCTTAGTAATAATTGATGTTGGTATAATCAATCTGGTAAGAATTGATGTTGGCAATAATCAATCTTAGTAATAATGATGCTGGTAATAATCCATCCGAGTAATTGATTGTTGGTAATAATCAATCTTAGTGATAATAATTGATGCTGGTAATAATCGATCCAGTAATTGTTGATGTTGGTGATAATCGATCTTAGTAATAATTGATGCTGGTAATAATCCATCCGAGTAATTGATGATGTTTGGTAATATCAATTCTTGTGATAATTGATGCTGTAATAATCATCTGAGTAATGTTGATGTTGGTGATAATCAATCTTATTAATATAATTATCTTTAGTAATAATTGATGTTGGTAACAATTGATCTTAGAATAAATGATTTGGTAATATCAATCTTAGTAATAAAGTTAGTAATAATCAAGCCGAGCAATAATTGATGCTGGTAATAATCGGTCCTCATAATAGTTGATCTTAGTAATAACCACTGGAATTACAAATGAAGATTACAAAGAGAAAAAACAGGCAAGTGAAGCAGTAAATATCATCCACAGTGAAAGAACATGCCCCAGCCTGGACAATACTGTTTGGTAAAAACTAAAAAACAGATGTTGCTGTGATGACATGATGGAACACACCGGTCCAGCCGGTTGTGCAGCGACACAAAAACTCGGAGGTTGAGTGAGCCTCACACGTTCCACCATGGAGACAAGACTGCGAGGAACAGGGTCCACCTTGCTGGCAACGTTCTCCTGAAAAGCCTGGCTTGCACCTGCAGAACACGGAAAGGGTGTGCGGACATGTCAATTATTGAAATTTAATTTAAATCTTTTTCTCATTTTCTCCAACCAGTACAGACCTGAATCTATCAGCTTGAGGTAAAACATGGTGAAACTAGAACGGCACTCGGTAGAGTATATACCTCCACCAGGCTGAACAGTTTACGTTTTGTATCCCACTGATAGGTCAGATCTGGATCTGGACCTGAACCAAAATCGAATCTGATTGTTATTGTCACCGACCCAACTCATCCACCTAGCTTTGTCATAAATTGTCCACTACTTTTTGAGATATCAAGCAAAATATCGTATTTGGCCCCATCTCTCAATGGTGAAAAACCACATTAAAAATTAAATAAATACAGTATCCGGATCCGGATTCGGATCTTCACCAAAACTGAAACAATTTGTCTTGGTCACACACCCAACCTGTCTACAACATTTCATCCGAATCTATCGATAAATTTTTGAAATATCCTGCTCACAGACAGATAAACAGACAGACAGGGGTGAAAACAATCTCCATCCACCTTTGGTGACGGAGGTGATAAATGTTTTGGTAGTGAAGGCAAGAAGTCCGGGATTCATGTGTAATTTTGCTCTGACCCTCCATGCCAAGGGTCACAGTGACGGTTTCAAGGCCACAACACATGAAAACCATTGTTCCTGCACAGTGACCTTCAAAAGAAACCGGAAGCACCTCATAAAGTCAGGCCGACGTTGTGGCAGTGCATTGGCCTATCTGTACAGCATTTTTATCAGTTTGGTTTTTGAGGAAAATGAAACAAAACCAGGATGTTTTAAAATGTCACAATGACAACCAGACGTGTAGAGTATCGGAATACCCCTTGTTGACAAAGACACCAAGATCAACCTGCCAGGATAAGCAAAACAAAGTTCTCACAAAACCAATATGGGAGGGAAGAGGAGGTCCCAAACTCTTCACAGAAGAGGAGGTCTCAAACCCTCCACTATTTTGAGTACGTAATATGTATCCGGTCCCTGGAATAGATGTCTGAGGAAGTCCGTGGGATGGATGAAACATTGCCTGAAGCTAAGTGTGCTCCTTCCTGTTTGTTTCAAAAATGGCAAAGTAGTACTGGGTGCAAACACACACACACACACACACACACACACACACACACACACACACACAACAACATACTGAAAATGTATATATTCTCACGATAGTCAAATGCTGAATCACAAAAACAAAATCTTTCATAACTGATGGTGTTTACCACCAAACAAATGTTTTCATTGTAAAGCCATCCAATGCAGAGTATGCACTGTAAGTAATGATTATTATCTAAGGATTATTGTCTACTCACCCCAACAATCATGTTTAACTGCAGTAAAAACATCAACTGTACCTCCACTTTCATCTACTGCCCCACATTCCATCTTACTGTAACCCACACTCCATCTACTGTACCCCCACTTCCATCTACTGTACCCCACACTCCATCTACTGTACCCCCAATTCCATCTACTGTACCCCACATCCATCTACTTACCCCCACACTCCATCTACTGTACCCCACATTCCATCTACTGTACCCCCACACTCCTGTCTACTGTACCCCACATTCCATCTACTGTACCTCCACACTCCATGACTGTACCTCCACACTCCATCTCTGTACCCCCACACTCATCCGCTGTACCCCCACACTCCATCCGCTGTACCCACACTCCATCGCTGTACCCCACCTCCATCCCTGTACCCCACACTCCATCTACTGTACCCCCACACTCCATCCACTGTACCCCCACACTCCATCTACTGTACCCCCACACTTCATTCACTGTACCCCCACACTCCATCTACTGTACCCCCACACTTCCATCCACTGTACCCCCACACTCCATCCACTGCATCTCTACACTTACATCTACTACCCCCACACTCCATCACTGTACCCCCCACACTCTCTACTGTACCCCACACTCCATCTACTGTACCCCACACTCCATCTACTGTACCCCCACACTCCATTCCAGCTGTACCCCACACTCCAATCGCTGTACCCCCACACTCATCTACTGTACCCCACACTCCATCCGCTGTACCCCCACACTCCATCCGCTGTACAATATTATATTCTACATTTACTGGACCATATACCCATGCTCTTCTAAATCAAAGTGGCCAAGTCATTATGATGTGTAATAACTCTGATCAAAACAGTACTCCAAATTGCTGTATATCATAAATTATACACTGTATTATATATTATTATCACGACTAGAAGCACCCGCTCCCGACAGGAGCCAGCAGAGGAATCATGTCATTTCATGATTATTAATATTAATACCATCGTAGAGTACCCACCCTACAGCCCGCGGGGGAGTCATGTTATTATCATCATGATATTAATATTTAATACCATCGTAGAGTACCCACCCTACAGGACCCGCCGGGGAGTCATGTTATTATCATCATGATTATTAATATTATTACCATCGTAGAGTACCCACCCTACAGGACCGCTGGGGGAGTCATGTTATTATCTTCATGATTATTTAATATTTAATACCATCGTAGAGTACCACCTACAGGACCCGCTGGGGGAGTCATGTTATTATCTTCATGATTATTAATATTTAATACCATCGTAGAGTACCCACCCTACAGGACCCGCCGGGGAGTCATGTTATTATCATCATGATTATTAATATTTAATACCATCGTAGAGTACCCACCCTACAGGACCCGCCGGGGAGTCATGTTATTATCATCATGATTATATATTTAATACCATCGTAGAGTACCCACCCTACAGGACCCGCCGGGGAGTCATGTTATTATCATCATGATTATTAATATTTAATACCATCGTAGAGTACCCACCCTACAGGACCCGCCGGGGGAGTCATGTTATTATCATCATGATTATTAATATTTAATACCATCGTAGAGTACCCACCCTACAGGACCCGCCGGGGAGTCATGTTATTATCATCATAGGATTAATATTTAATACCATCGTAGAGTACCCACCCTACAGGACCCGCCGGGGGAGTCATGTTATTGTACGCCGCTCCTTCCCAATTCCATATCCAGGCGATGCATGATGCCATTGCCAGGCGCCATAGGAAGGGAGTACTCAGTTTTTACTCCATTTGTTACTTGCAAAATCGAAGATTTTTCAAGTATATTGGTCAGTCGATTTTGTTATTCTGTCTGTCTGTTTGTCTGCAATCGGCAATCGCCGACAGGTCACAATTCTAAACCGATCGTCATGAAACTTTACCAAGTTGTAGAGGTAGTCCGAACTGAGAAGTCTATTCATTTTGAGGTCAACGGTTTGCATAGTCCATCACTGCAACGAGAAACCAACTATTTTTGAGATCAAAAGGTCAAAGGTCAACTTGAGGTCAAACTTCAAAAATCATCAAATTTCAAAATCATCAAATCATCAAATGACAAAATAATCAATTTTCATCCAATTGACCTGGGCTTTCATTAACATTGTCAATTTTAATGTTAAGGAAATGGACAATTTGATGTATCCATGGCAACCTTTGGAGATGGGGGGGGTGGATTTTGCAAGTGTTGTGCTCTGCACGACGTCTTTTGTGCATCGCTCCTTCCCAATACCATATAGCGGCGATACATGACGTCATCTCCAGGCGTCGAAGGAAGGGAGTACTCAGTTTTTCCTCTGTTTGTTTGTTTCCTTGTTTTCTTTCTTGTTTGTTTGTCCAGGTGATATCTCAGCCATCCTTTGATATAGGAAGCCGTAATTTGGGGACAAAAGTGAAGACGTGCTTTGGCAAAAATCCTATTTTTATTTTTTTTACTAATGAATTAATTGATTAATTACTTAATTATTGTCGATTTATTAATTACTTATTTATTTTATTTCTCATCTGGGCAATATCTCAAGCACCTTTTGAGCTAGGAAGCTGATATTTGGACAAGACAGTGACCAAGTGATTTGGCTATAAAGAGTACTTTTCATTTATTTTTTAATCAATTAATCAATTAACTATTTTCTTTCTTGTTTGTCAAGGCAATATCTCAGCCATCCTTTGAGTTAAGAAGCTGATATTTGGACACAGCGAACAAGTGATTTGGCTATAAAGTGTATTTTTTTATTTATTGATTAATCACTTAATTATTTAATTTTTCGATTAATTATTTACTTGTCAAAAAGTTACACATTCAGATGAAACTGTGGTGGTTTAGGTGTGCTATGAGCCAATTGGTTAAGAAATTAATTATTTTACGATTATTATTTATTTATTTTAATTATGCAAAAAATTAATTAATTAATCAATCAATTAATGTACACCGCTCCCTCCCAATTCCGACTCCATGTGCTGTAATGCGGCATCGGCAGGTGCCGAAAGTGTGCCGGTGATGTCGCGTGCTGGAGGATTTGTTATATATTGATTTGGCATGGGGGCAGTGTACTTTGAATATACCTTTATTGTTATCTACTTGTTATCTTTATGATTATTAATATTTAATACCACAGTAGAGTATCCACCCAACGGGAGCCGCCAGGGGAGTCATGTTATTTATTATCTTTATGATTATTAATATTTAATACCATAATAGAGTCCCCACCCAATGAGCGATCTTGTTCCAAGCATGCAACACGTTCTTCCAACACGTCCCTTTATTTGGGCACAAAAACAAACCATGGTTGTATACATCTATAAAGCGAAACATGCGAACTGCTGATGTGCATATACATATATATATATATATATATATATATATATATATATATAATATTATATATATATAATACATTGTGTTAAAAGCTCAGATAATTCCAATTGGACCAACCCTCTTCCACCTACCCACCCACCCACACAGAAGAAAATTCCAAGATGGGTGAAAAAAACGACTGAAACTTGTTCAAACGAAACTTCCACCGACATAACTTCCGAATGGCCTCCCTCATCAATCCCTGAAAGTTTCAGCTTCCAAGGTTAAATCCTCCTGGAGTAGTAGATGATACATACATACATACATACCTGCATACACCTCCATTTAATATATATCCATCCATCCATCGGGACCATACACTGTGCAGAGCGTTGGTGCTGCCTCAGCAGACTCCTTGGCTACTGGACACAATCCTGGACGGATCACCACTCCGACACAGTCTACCAGCATGCTGGCACTCATTTTGCCGACCTCGGAAGGATGACAGGCAGAGTCAACCCCACCTGGTATTAATTCAACAGCCGAGTGGGGTTTGAACTCAGGATCATTGGATCCCAAGCCCATCACCCTCACCATTGAGCCAACACCAGGCATATTTAATACAAATGTATTATAATATAGAGATTAAAACAAAGGTCAGATAGACATCCGGTAACGAAGGACTCGGTTTTTCTCTCAGTATGGATCGATCGTTGCTGACAAACAGGGTGACCTTGCCGACAACCTCAACAGGATATCGTGGAGAAAGGCACACAGGCCTTCCTTTTCCAGGCATTCAAAAAAACACAGGACAATGGCACCACAGGCAGGCAGGGCAAAGCGCTGGGAAGACTTGCCCATACTTTTCACGCCATT
>CM068953.1:204068307-204084208 GCA_035128595.1 Eptatretus atami
GGGGCCGATTAGCACTGCTGCAGTAACATGAACAGAGATTAAAGCACCCTTTGACAAATTTAAAGCCAAAATTAAAACATAAAATCACAAGGAAATTGAACATAAATACCAAGAATGAGCTCTCGAAAAGAGCATTTGACTGAATCACACTCATTATGAGGAATCTGCTGTCTAAGGCCCGAACAATCAACAGCTGGGATGTTTACACGACACGGAGAGTGAGCTTCCCTATAAACTGCCAAGCAGCCGCAAAAACACTGAACATCACAGGCACCAACCATGCTGGACCTGCAGGTGAGACCGAAATAATTTCTAAATTATTTCTGCACAATCTTTGCCTCCATTGTTTGTTGTACTTATACAAACTAAAAATGAACCACAATGATAATAGCTGCACTACATGCTGTTGAAAGAGTCCATACTTTTTCCAGGGCATCGATGCTTCTGAAGTGGCTTCACAGAAACAAATACACTGGGTGGTTGCCAATGCCTTTCCCAGCGATAGCCAGCGAAGAATTTGGAATTTGGCCAGAATCCCGACACAATGGTCTCTACTCCCTGCAACAAACCCCATGGGATCATTAATGTACACCAAGGGATGCCAGCAGATGGAACACCCAGCTTAACATCCCACCGAAATATGGTGCACTCATTAAGGAAACAGCCTGCGAGCACAGAACTCATGTGACATTTTCTGACCATGATTTTGTTATTCTGTCTGTCTGTTTGTCTGTTTGTTTGTCTGTCTGTTTGTTTGTCTGTCTATCACCTACAGGACACAATTTTATACCGATCTTCATGAAACTTCACCACATAGTAGAGTTTGTCACAGAGAAGAAGCATATTGTTTTTGTGGTCAAAACGTCAACATAGGCCAAAGGTCAACAACTTTGGTGAGATTTCCAAAATCCTTAATTTCCATGCAAATGACTTGAAATTTGGAGGATTTATATTTCAGGTCACAAAATTCAACCAGCCAATTATTGTTTAGATCAACATCTACCAAATGGTCAACATAGGTCGAAGGTCAACAACTAAGGTGGTATATGTATACATATATATATACATACATATATATGTATATATACATAATACCATATGTAATACTACATATATAATATAATAATAATATATATAATATATATAATATATTATCCAGGAGCCGAAAGTTATTTACCCCTGAAAATTTCCTCGCACTTCCCCTGTCCCTCCCCTCTGCCCTCGCCCGCTATGGTATGCGGAAACACTGACTCAGAAGAATGATGGAGCACATACAGAACAATGACAAATTTAATGATTGTAAGTTCTGTGCAATAAAACCTGTATATAAAAGAGTTCAAGAACAAATGCTTCACTGGGAAGGGGTAAAGTGACTTTCAGGCACCCTGTAATATAATATATATATATATATATATATAATATATAATATATATATGTATATACATAAATATAGGTACAGCTCTGGAAAAAATTAAGAGACACTGCAAAAATTATAGTTTTTCTGGTTTTACTATTGAAGGTATGTGTTGGTAAAATGAACATTTTGGTTTATTCTATAAACTACTGACAACATTCTCCCAAATTCCGAATAAAAATATTGCCATTTAGAGCATTTATTTTGCAGAAAATGACAACGGTCAAAATAACAACAAAGATTCAGTGTTTTCAGACCTCAAATAATACCAAACAAACAAGTTCAAATTCATTTTTAAAACACAATACTAATGTTTTAACTTGGGAAGAGTTCAAAATCAATATTTTGTGGAATAACCTGATTTTCAATCACAGCTTCCATGCGTCTTGCCATGCTCTCCACCAGTCTTTACATTGCTGTTGGGTGACTTTATGCCACTCCTGGCGCAAAAATTCAAGCAGCTGGCTTTGTTTGATGGCTTGTGACCATCCATTTCTTTCTTGATCACATTCCAGAGGTTTTCAATGGGGTTCAGGTCTGGAGATTGGGCTGGCCATGACAGGGTCTTGATCTGATGGTCCTCCATCCACACCTTGATTGACCTGGCTGTGTGGCATGGAGCATTTTCCTACTGGAAAAACCAATCCTCAGAGTTGGGGAACATTGTCAGAGCAGAAGGAAGCAAGTGTTCTTCCAGGACAACCTTGATGTGGCTTGATTCATGAGTCCTTCACAAACAAATCTCCCGATTCCAGCCTTGCTGAAGCACCCCAGATATCATGATCCTCCACCAATTTAACAGTGGGTGCAGACTCTGTGGCTTATAGGCTCTCCAGGTCTCCGTCTAACCATTAGACAACAGGTGTTGGGCAAAGCTGAAAATTGGACTCATCAAGAAGATGACCTTACTCCAGTCCTCTACGGTCCAATCCTTATGGTCTTTTGCAAACCTCAGCCTGGCTCTTCTTTGCTTAATTAATGAAGGGCTTTTTTTCGAGCTTGCACGACTTCAGCCCTGCCCTAGAGCCTGTTTCGAACCGTCCTCGCCGTGCACTCCCCCCAGCTGCCGTTTGCCATTCTTTTTGTAGGTCACTTGATGTCATCCTACGGTTGTTGAGTGACATTCGAATGAGTTGGCGGTCATCCCGGTCAGTGGAAAGTCGTTTTCGCCTCTGCCAGTCTGTAGCTTTGTTGTCCCCAATGTCTGCTGCTTGACCTTGTTCTTATGAACCGCCGTCTTTGAAATTTAAGGATGGAAGCACGTGACGCTCACTGTATCCCTCTGCCAGTAAAGCCAGAATTGAACCCTCTTTTTCTCACTCAAAACTTTCCTTTTCAACTCTTTTGGCTGGTCAATAGTTTTTTTTTTATTCCAATTACTTTTGAGGTACTACTGAGCACTGTTTTTGCCATCCAGCTGGTCCTATTGCAAGAGGATAGTGATGACTACAGCAGTGTTTTTTATACTTTTCCTTGTTAAATAATTCGGTTCAGGTGATCACCTCATCAGTACCTCACTAAGTAGAAGGGTGCCTGTGTTGGAATTCAACAGACACTGGAATGGAATGGCTGCCATACATGTGGAGATGCTGATTTAAATTTTTTGGAGTGGTCTCTTATTTTTTTCCAGAGCTGTGTATATATATATATATATAAAAGTAATATTATATATATATGTGTCCATATCCAAACATATATATCCATATACATATATTTCAGCATATGGAAAGGATTACGTATGCACATGCATGTTTTCATCATATGTGAAGGATTACATGTACATACATGTTTTGATCCCATGTGAAGGATTACATGTACATGCATGTTTTCATCACATGTGAAGGATTACATGTACATGCATGTTTTGATCCCATGTGAAGGATTACATGTACATGCATGTTTTCATCACATGTGAAGGATACGATGAACATGCATGTTTTCAGCACATGTGAAGGACTACATGTGATGAAAACATGCATGTGCATGTTGAATATTCATGTGCATGCATGTTTTCATCCATGAAGATTACATGAATATGCATGTTTTCAGCACAGGTGAAGGATTACACATACATGCATGTTTTCATCACATGTGAAAGATTACATGTGCAGCATGTTTTGATACACTGTACATGCATGTTTTCATCTCATTTGAAGGATTACATGTACATGCATGTTTTCATCCATGTGAAGGATTACATGTACATGCATTTTCATCACATGTGAAGGATTACATGAAATGCATGTTTTCAGCACATGTGAAGGACTACATGTGATGAAAACAGCATGTGCATGTTGAATTACATGTGCATGCATGTTTTCATCCATGAAGATTACATGAATATGCATGTTTTCAGCACAGGTGAAGGATTACACATACATGCATGTTTTCATCACATGTGAAAGATTACATGTGCATGCAGTTTTGATCACATGTACATGCATGTTTTCATCTCACTTTGAGCATTACATGTACATGCATGTTTTCATCCCATGTGAAGGATTACATGTACATGCATGTTTTCAGCACTTTTAAAGTGTACGTGGTCATAACTATTTTAAAGTGTCCATGTACATAACTTATTTAAAGTGTACATGTACATCACATATTTAGAGTGAACGTGTATATAACTTATTTAAAGTGTACATGTACATCACATATTTAGAGTGAATGTGTACATAACTTATTTAAAGTGTACATGTACATAACTTACATAAAGTGGATGTGTACATAACTTATTTGAAGTGTATGTGCACATAACTTCTTTATAGTGCACGTGTACATAACTTATTCAAAGTGGACGTGTGCATAAATTATTTAAAGTGTACATGCACATAACTTATTTGAAGTGTACATGTACGTAACTTATTTGAAGTGTTGGTGTACATAACTTATTTAAAGTGTATGTGCACATGACTTATTTAAAGTGTACATGCACGTAACTTATTTAAAGTGTATGTGCACATGACTTAATTAAAGTGAACATGTACATAACTTATTTAAAGTGGACGTGTACCTAACTTATTTAAAGTGTATGTGTACACAGCATCTTTAAAGTGTGCGTGTACATAACATATTTAAAGTGTCCTTGTACATCACTAATTTTACGTGTACGTGTACGTGTACACTACTTATTTAAGTGAACGTGAACATAACTTATTTAAAGTGTATGTGTACATAACTTATTTATAGTGCACATGTACATAACTTATTCAAAGTGGACATGCACATAACTTATTTAAAGTGTTCGTGTACATGACATATTTAAATTGTACGTGTACATCACTTATTTAATGTGTGCGCGTACATCACTTATGTAAAGTGTACACATACACAACTTATTTAAGTCAACGTGTCCATAACTTATTTGAAGTGTATGTGAACATAACATATTTAAAGTGTATGTGTACATAACTTCTTTATAGTGCACATGTACATCACTTATTCAAATTGGACATGTACATAACTTATTTAAAGTGTACATGCATATAACTTATTTGAAGTGCACATGTACATAACTTATTTAAAGTCTATGTGTACATAACTTATTTAAAGTGTTGGTGTACATAAAATATTTAAAGTGTGTGTGTGTGTACGTAACTTATTTGAAGTGTACATGTACTTAACTTATTGAAGTGTCGGTGTACATAACTTATTTTAAGTGAACATGTGCGTAACTTATTTGAAGTGTAGGTGTACATGACTTATTTAAAGTGTATGTGTACATTACTTATTTGAAGTGTACATGTACATAACTTATTTAAAGTGAACATGTACTTAACATATTTGAAGTGTCGGTGTACATAACTTATTTAAAGTGTATGTGTTCATCACGTATTTAAAGTGAACGTGTGCATAACTTCATTAAAGTGGACGTGTACATAACTTATTTTAAGTGGGCGTGCACATAACTTAGTTAAAATGGAAGTGCACAAAACATATTTAAAGTGTACGTGTACATCACTTATTTAAAGTGTACGTGTCCATAACTTATTTAAAGTGATCATGTACATCACTTATTTAAAGTGTACGTGTTCATAACTTATTTAAAGTATCCATGTCCGTAACTTATTTTAAGTGAATGTGTACATCACTTATTTAAAGTGTACGTGTACATAAATTATCAGTGGACGTGTACATAACTTATTATCAGTGCACATGTACATAACTTATTTAAAGTGTTCATATGCATAACTTATTTAAAGTGTTTGTGGACATAACTTATTTAAAGTGTACGTGTACATAACCTAGTTAAAGTGTACATTACATCACATATTTAGAGTGAACATGTATATAACTTATTTAAAGTGTACATGTACATCACATATTTAGAGTGAACGTGTAGATAACTTATTTAAAGTGTACATGTGCATAACTTATATAAAGTGGACGTGTACATAACTTATTTGAAGTGTATGTGCACATAACTTCTTTATAGTGCACATGTACATAACTTATTTAAAGTGTTTGTGGACATAACTTATTTAAAGTGTATGTGTACATAACTTTGTTAAAGTGTACGTGAACATAACTTATTTAAAGTGTACGTGTACATAACTTATTTAAAGTGTATGTGTACATAACTTATTTGAAGTGTACGTGTATGTAACTTATTTAAAGTGTACGTGTACATTACTTATTTAAAGTGTACGTGTCCAAAACTTATTTAAAGTGAACGTGTACCTAACTTATTTAAAGTGAACGTGTACATAATAAATATCTCGGGAATTTCCCCGGCATCCCCACTAATTAATTACCAACACAGGCATTTCACAACCAAGCTGATTTTCGTCGCCTCTAATGTTTATTTACTTCACACAATATGTGAATTACATGTCCATCAGTTTGTTTATAAGCCTTTCAAAAGTCGGGTGAAAAGCAAAACTGTTTTTTTTTTTTTTTTTACCATATTGAAGAACACAATTTTCTTTCCTCTGCATTATGACAATTAAAGTGTAGGTGTGCATAACTTGTGTACACGTACATAACTTCATTGGGTGGTGTATATAGATCGCTGTGAACAAAACATGCATTGCCTCGTTTCCTCTGCATGAGTTGAAATCAAAATGTACCTTTATTTCCTCAAAACGGTACCTTCATTTAATGATAGAGGACATGTTGTTCAGTTTTCAAATGTACACCAGTGGCCTGTGCGGCCTGTTCCAAGGCAAGACATTTTTGATGAGGCAGAAACAAAATGGCGAATAAGACGAGGTGAACGCCGGCTGACTAAGGATATGCCTGTTTTTGCTTTTTCACAATTAGATGAGTTAATTATCTTCAAAAGGAGTGTTTTAATTAACCCAAACACCGAATTTCACTCACACACTCCCTTGGAGTTCCCTTAGTATGCATGCGAAGTTTCAGGCTGATAGGTTTCATGGTTTTGGAGTTATGGAGGACACACACACACACACACACAGAAAGTAGATGAAGCACAAGGGTGCTGGGCTGCATCATTGCAGTGCCACTGATGCAGTGCCTCCTGTCGGTTATAGTACAAATTTGTCATTTGTTCATGGTGCCGGTGATAGCTCGCCGACTCCGTCACGAAGGAACACCAATGGGATTTTTTAACGTCCACCAAATACGGCAGAACAGGTGCCTGTTTATCGTCCATCCAAGGGATGGCACACACAATGATTAATCGCACTGCCTGTGAAACACAGAGATCACAGTTTATAGCTGGGTCGGGATTGCAAACCCAGGCTCGACGGCTCAGAGGCGAGTGTGCGTACCTCTCAGCCATCCTGCCAGCCCACAGCAGTCAGTGAAATGGCCATTTTATTTTTCAAGACACGAGTATGGTCTATGTATATTAATAATGAAATGTTTTTTCTTCCGCTGCGTGCATTATCAGGGAATTACGTACACTGGGAATGACAAGCGTTCCCTGCCGAGACATACCCAACATACCTCCCAATCTCCCACTCCAACAATCCTGGGATAAGCATCTACAATGGGAAATTTCTCTTCTCTGGCTGACAAATCCCACAGATAATAACCGAACAGTCACCACCCTCACTTGTTTCACAACTATGCTCGAGGCTACACCAGAAAACCCTAATGGGGAAGTTTGCTTTTACATGGCCCGGACAATTGTGAATGCCAAGCAATCTCAAATAATTCGCTTCATGGCTTCGTGAACATGAAAGTGACGCAATAATGCACGTTACGTTCACGGTTCAACAATCAAACAGCACGTGGATTTCCCCGCGTGAATACGATCCACATCGAACTGATTTCATTACAACAGAGCTGAATGTTTAAAACAAGGGTAATTATTACCTCGGGGATCGAATAATGACAGGAAAACATCGTGTCTCAGAACACTTTCGGCTTGTGCTGGCTTTATATTTGAAAGTTGTTCTACATCCTGAAAAAGTCAAAATAAAAACCCGATGAGGTGGACATGACCGGTAGACACGGCTCATGGATTTGTCCAGGGTTTATCGTCAAGTCCTAGGACTGGAGGTGCAGCCTTGATTGAGCCTAACTTCGAATGTCATGACACTTACATCACAATGCCTTCACCTTTTTTTAGTAACTATCATTTGTTGCCCACATTTTGGAAAACATCTGCAGTGTTGTGTACTTTTCATCGGTGCCAACTTGTACGTACTTTTCCATCTTGAACTTTGTTCCATTCACTTGTCCAACCAATGGCAGTAGTGTAGGCGTGGTTTTTATCTGGTTTCTAACCAATCATTTTGCCAGACACTACTATCGGGTTCTAGTTCATCCCCCTCGAGGGACGAGGGGGGAGGAAGGCTTCAACGTGAGTGTGAGGACGCTTTCCTGCGTGGCATCACACTATTTACACCGTCATGGAAATGACTCAAGGACATGAGTTTCACTGGAGTTAAACTAGAGTTCACTGTAGTTAAACTACATTCGCAGCCCTATCTTCAGCGACGCATTTCTTCTCTTGACTCAGGAAGTTTCATTCCACGTGTCTGTTCATGGCCCTTTCCTCAGCAGCGCTTTGCTCTCGACACCACAGAGGGCTTGGTACCAGGTGTCTTGTTCACGACACTATCTTCAGTGGGTTTTCGCTCCTTTCAACCGTGGGACGACGATCATCGATCCCCTTTTAGGGAGCAGCTTATTCTCATGGGTGCTGGGCATTTATGACACCCAAAGCACTGAGTGGACCATGTTATTTCATGGACACAACACCGAATTGGCCCACTGTTGATACGCCATTTCTTGCTTCTTTTCAACTTAACAGCTTATGTGACACCGGTCAGACTGGATTCAGTTATCATCCTTTAGCGGTGAGTTGAAGTCGATTACTCGATTTACTATATTGGTGACCCTGGCGTGATCTCTTGTTATCACGTCTGTTGAAGCTACGTCTGACGATGGCGTCCACCAAAGTGCACCTGCTGAGACAACCCCGTCACCGGTAGCGGCCATTAGTTTAAAACTCCCTCCCTTCTGGCCCATCGATCCAACATTGTGGTTTGTGCAACTTGAAGCGCAGTTCCTGACCAGGCATGTCACCACCCAAGATTACACGCTTCACCTATGTTGGAGAATACCATCTTAAAACAGGTGTTTCTCCAGAGACTTCCCACCAACGTCCAACTGATCTTGGCCTCAACTAAAGAGGCTGTTGACATAAAACAACCGGCGGTTCTCACCGACCAGATCATGGAAGTCTCTTCTCCTTTGTCCTCCACTTCGCACAGAGGAGCTGTTTCAAAACCTCAACAGCAACTTGCACTTCAACCAGACCAAGTCTGCACCTTGTCCACCCAGGTTGAGAACTTGACCAGAGAGGTACAAGCTCTCATGACACAACTACAGGTGGAAAGAGGGAGGAGTACAAGCCATGGACGTGGTCCGTCGAGAAGTCAATCAAGAGGACACAATCTCAGCTCAAGCCCCCACCAACACGCTGAACGAATGTGCTGGTACCATTGGAAGCATGGAGAAAAAGCTCACAAATGCATCAGCCCATGCTCATCCCAATCCCACACAATGGTGCAGGGAAACTCCGATGCCAGCAACTAGCAATGACAAGTCAGTGTAGCAGAGTCACATCCAGTCACCTATTCCACATCATCGACAAGGCAACAGGCACCAGGTTTTTAGTGGATACCAGTGCTGAAATGAGTGTTTTACCATCTTTTCACAAAAGTGACGGGCAGCCTACATCAATCCAGCTGCAGGCAGTGAATCACTCGCCCATCACCACATACGGGAAGAGATCTTTAATACTGGATCTTGGACTGTAACACATATTTTGATGGGTATTTGTGGTTGCTGAGTTGCCTACACCCATCATCGGGGCTGATTTTCTTCGCCAGTTTGGCCTGCTCCTGGATGACAAACATCACAAGCTCAATGACACCACAACCAGCGAGGCATCATCAACCATACACCCTCCATCCTCCTCCATTCCCTTCGGCTTGCTTAATGCTGCGTAAACATTTCAGAGGTTGATCAATGATGTCATCCGTGGTCTCCCGTTCGTCTACGCTTACCTTGACGATCTGCAATTAACAATCCCTACAGAGGAAGAACACGACGCACACCTCCGATTACTTTTTGAGCGCCTTGCTAAGTATGGCATTGTCATCAATCCCAGCAAGTGCCAGTTTGGGGTGCCATCACTCACCTTCCCCGGCCACGTCGTAGAAAAACATGGTATCTGCCCATTGGAGCAGAAAATCAAGACCATACAAGCCTTTCCTGCACCCACATCACTGCGCAAAAAACATCCTATCACTTCTGATGAAAAATAATTGTCTTCCTTCAAATAAGTGATGGTGATGTTGGCTGAGGTCACACTACTTGTTCATCCCAAGGCTGAAGCACCACCGTGCCTCTTATTTGAGGCCTCTGACGTGGGAGTAACAGTAGTTTTGCAGCAAAATGTAGATGTCGTCTGGCAGCCACTCTCCTTTTTCTCAAAGCTTTTTCAACTTGCAGAGACGAGATTGAGACATTTTCAACCTCCAGCAGCCTACCTTGGTTTCAAGCACTTTTAGCATATGCTAGAAGGGAGGACATTCTCTATCGATATGGATCACAAGTCATTGACCTATGCTCTCAAGTCAAGACCTGATCGTCACTCTCCAAGAGAAGTATGACATCTTGATTTAATCTCCCAGTTCACGACAAACTTGAGGCACATCAATGGAAAAATAACTCTGCAGCAGATGCACTCTCTCGAGTTGAAGTAAATGCTCTGGATGCTTGTGACGTCATCAATTTCACGAGCATAGCTGAAGCCCAACAGCATGATGAGGAGCTACAAAGGCTGTGAACCAATCCCACATCACTCCAGTTCAAAGAGGTACCACTCCCCACTTGCGAGGGTAGGATTGTCTGCGACATTTCCACAAGTAACCCTCGCCCTTATGTCCTGAGTGAGTATTGACGTGCAGTTTTTGACGCTCTACACAATTTGTCTCATCCTGGCATCAGAGCCACTCAACATGTAGTGACTCAGCGTCTTGTCTGGCAGGAAGTGAAACGTGACGTCAGAGACTGGTCCACAACCTGCATAGCATGCCAGAGATCCAAAACACATCGACACATCAGGTCTCCTCTTGGCACGTTATCTGTCCCGGACACCAGATTCGACCATGTTCACATTGATCTAGTTGGACATCTACCTCCACCAGACGGCAATACATGCCTGCTCACATGCACTGATCGTTTTACTCATTGGTCGGTCACAATACCCATCCCTGACCAGACAACAGAGACGGTAGCACAATAATTCATCTCGCATTGGGTAGCTGTGTTGGGTGCAACCTCAACAATAACCACAGACCGAGGTTGTCAGTTTAAATCAGTGGAACGATTCCATCGACAGCTGAAAGCATCTCTGAAAGCCCATGTAATACAAGATGGACGGAGAGCCTTCCTATCATCTTGCTGGGTATCTGAAGTGTGGTTAAGTCCGAACTAGGGTGCTGTGCTGCTGAGTTCGTTTTTGGCACAACTATCAAGTTGCCATGACAGTTTGTGGCATTGAAAATTTGAACAAAGTTTGCATATTGCCACATTGGATTGGTTCACCAAGAAAAGCGCGAGAAGCCGATTGTTTTTGAGGTCAAAAGGTCAAAGGTCGAGGCCATAAAATCAGAACTTTCCATCTGATTTGCTTGAAATCTGAACAGGGTTTGCATTCATTGGGTCATTGAAGCCTACGGCTTTTGAGGTCAAAAGGTCATGGTCGCCTAAAGTCGTCAATTTTTTTTTGAATTTTTGTTTTAAAGCCGTTTTCGTCATGTTCACCATAAGGAAGGAGAAATCCGAATATAAAGCAGACACGGACAGGCTTTGTATTTTCAGATGCTTTCTCATTAATTCATGTAATGCAGTGTGATGTTAGCGGATTTCCAAGCAGATGGAAGGTGACCGAGGGTAAATGACAGGGTGAAAGAGGCAGAGAGAGGAGGTGCAAGATTGGGTAAAAGGGGGATGAGGGGAATGTGGCGTCCCGGGGGTTGTTTGGGAGGATTGTGGAAAGGAAGGAGGTAGACATACACTCTGGCATTTGTCATAGTAGGTAATAAGTAGATAGCCTTTTACAGACTTCACCACAACAAATAGAGCAGGTTGGGATTTGAAGTTTTGATGAAAATAATATTAGTGGTGAGGAACAGGAGAACATGCAAGTGCAGAACAGTAAAGGGATCCCAAAGATGTACAACTATTATTAATACGAATCGATGTACAAGTCTATTACGGCTTATCATTTGTCAAGCATGCTCTGTCCTTTAATCAGCGCCGGTTAGTCCTCGATGGCAGTGAAGCGTGGCCGTTACATGTGCTTGGTTCAGGTGTATTTATAACCATCCAGGTAGTGAGTCGTGCCCAGACAGGGGATAATGACTTGGTGTCAGTTGAAGCACAGGGTCAAGCCTGGGCCTGTTTCCGATGCCAAACGACGAGGTTTGATGCCGCAGTTCTGCTACAGCCATCGCTGCAAGCCAAAATAGGCCGAGTTCCCACGCTCCGATGTACACCAACTCGCTTTGATGAGTGCACAGGAATGTTAGGGAGTTATAACAACAAGACGAGCTTAAACCACAAAACGAATTAGTGTGAACAACATGTGATTCTTCTTCTGTAATTCATATTTTGCGAAATAAAACGGATTGTTCTGAAGATGATATTAAATTAGTTGTTCCACTTACACCCCCGGGAAGGACGAAGAGCCAATGGCAGAATGGACAATCTTTCGTTGGAGTCCAAACAAAGCGTGTTGATACAGAGCTAAGGTGACATTTTCAAACCGAGGGACACGGACGGGACAAATAGAGCAATGTCCGAGCAGCACCGAGACAAGAACGAGGACAACATGGAGCACGTATCGACACAGTGGTGGTTTCGGTGTCCCTTTCATGAAAGCGAATTTCCTCATCTTCGCCCGGGGTGCTCATGACAAGTGGCGAACGATTCTGTGGCTCGAACCGACTCCATTGCGGTGGTTTGGAAATTGTCATTCTTATGAACTTACTTGTGAACACGTAAAAATGTTCATGTTTCTAACAGTCGGCATGTCAAGTTGGAGGGAAGTCTCATGACGGGAGAACTGTGTGAGAGAGGACAATCGTGACAGGTAACAGTTGGAATGGTATTAAAGAACATGAAGTGTGACTGAAGGAGAAAGGTTGGACGAGGTGGAGAAAGCATAACACACGTGCCAAGGTAAATGCATGATGCTTGCCCTCAGTTCTGGAGATCTTTACCCCAAGATTCTGAGATTCTTAAACAGAAATATAAGTAAAAGCAAATATATATATTTAACACACAAAGCCCCAGAGCGGCATGCCCTGGCACGACAGTACCGCTGGTACACATGAACACGTACGAGGTGTGTTAACAAAGTGGAGACATGCACGTGTGGCCGGCCAGGCCTGGGATATTGAGGAAAGATAGAAGATAACTAATCAAAATAATTTTTCTTTAAAAATAAGACCCAACACCTTTGTTGACATGTTTTTTTTGTTGACAAACCTGTCCGCACTCCCAAACCTGTCCGCACTCCCAATTGCTTTTACTATCCTTGTTGCACATTTATTATTCATTTCCGTTGAAGATGATTCTTTGAAGCTTTTTCGATCCACAAATGGCCGTGCCAAACACGTGGGATGCCCAATTTTTTATATACAAACAGGAATGGTACCACATACACCAAGAAAGAGTACAATGATCAGGTATGTATGTAGGTATATATATAGATAAAAACAAATTTACAATTTTTCTTATAAATAGTATTTACTTACATGGTGAAAATGAATGAATGCGGGCCTGCATCTCGGAGTAGCGCGAGTGTGTTGGTCTTCGAACATTTTGAACACTTTTCACAACATTAATGTAATTTTCATGATTATTTACTAACAGAGCACAAGGTACATGAGAGAATCACAAGGAGCACCGAGTTATAAATAAAGAACACCAATGAAGTAATGATGAATCAAACAAAGTTCAAGTAAAATAGGAAAGAGTTCCGTGTTTAAGAAGTCGTGCTCTGCAGGTGAGAGTACGTGCTCAATGATGTACAGGAAAGGAGAATAAGAGAGTTTCACGGGATCGACAGTACGACATTCATAATCACACGAGACGCTCGTGAGAGACGAATTAAAAATGTGAAAATGGAATGCAAGTGGAACTGTGAACACAAGCACAGGATTGATCGACAAGGTGGTTGACGAGGACACATTGAGATGTCCTAAAGTCCGCCACCATCTTGTTTTGAGATCCAAATGATTTGCAATCTTCAAAATACAGCATCAAAACAAGAAAGCATCTCAAAATGTAAGACCCGTCCTCATCCACCACATCCAGACTGTAGGCATCATCATTCCAGACCACAGGGTCCACATCCGGACTATGGGCATCCACCACAGGCTCCACATCTGGACTGTGGGCATCATCATTCCTGACCATGGAGTCCACATCCGGACTGTAGGCATCATCATTCTGAACCACAGGGTCCACATTCAGACTGTAGGCATCATCATTCCTGACTACAGAGTCCACATCCGGACTGTAGGCATCATCATTCTGGACCACAGGGTCCACATTCAGACTGTAGGCATGATCATTCCAGACCACAGGGTCCCACTCAAACTGTAGGCATCGTTATTGCAGACCACGGGGTCCACATCCAGACTGTAGCATCATCATTCTGGACCACAGGGTCCACATTCAGACTGTAGGCATGATCATTCCAGACCACAGGGTCCACACTCAGACTGTAGGCATCGTCATTGCAGACCACGGGGTCCACATCCAGACTGTAGGCATCATCATTCCTGACCACGACGCTAATCCTAAGACCCTCGGGCTCATGCTTTGAAGTGCCTTGGCCAAGTTAATGAGGGCAACTTCTAGGTACTAGGACTTTTCACTTCCACATTTTGAGGAAATTTTAATTACTTCTACCGTCTCCTCTCCAGCCGAGCCCCCCCCCCCCCCACCTGCTCTCTCTGCGATTTGTCCCCACCACATTTCCGCAGGGCGCTCAAGGTCCGCCAACAACCCCCTTCTGGTAAACTACCAAAATCACGAATCACTGCTCACCTTCACTCTTTCATTCCTCTTTTTTCCCGCTTTGGAATAAACTACTCACTCTATTCAATCCCACTCTTCCCTCCAGGCCATCAAAACAGCTGTTCACCACCACCTCTTATCATCCCCAATCCAAATCCTCGATCTTTTCTACCCCCGATAATCCACCCAAGCCCACCTCCTTCAAATTCCCTGCTTTCCTTCCTGAAAGTCCCTGTAATGTCCATCTTCTATTCCCCATGTTCCCCACCCATCTCTCTCCCTTCCACAGATCTCCTAATGTCTCTGTTCCCACTGTTTTGTCCTTCCTACTCCCGCCCCTCTTATCTCATGCCCCCCTCGCTGTGCGTTGTGTGTTAGCTCTCACACGAGCCTCGACAAGGTGTACAAAAAAAAATAAAAATTACTTTCTCCATATTATCAAGTAAAGGTTTGTTGAAAATTTGAAAACAAAAACGTAAATAGTAAAAACGTTATGACCTGAACAAACATACGGAGATAGAAAGAAAAACAGAAAGATGTAATGCACGAACGCACGTACAGCAGCTTGCGATGAACCACAATGTGAGACTTGCGATGATCCACACGTGAGACTTGCGATGTCCACAATGTGAGACTTGCGATGAACCACAATGTGATGACTTGCGATGATGCCCACAACGTGAGACTTGCGATGATCCACAATGTGAGACTTGCGATGATCCACAATGTGAGACTTGCGAATGATCCCACATGTGAGACTTGCGATGATCCACAATGTGAGACTTGCGATGATCACAAATGTGAGACTTGCATGATCCACAATGTGAGACTTGCGATATCCACAATGGCTGATGATCTGCGATGATTCCACAATGTGAGACTTGCGATGATCCACAATGTGAGACTTGCGATGATCCACAATGTGAGACTTGCGATTGATCCACATATGTGAGACTTGCGATG
>CM068953.1:204137691-204149304 GCA_035128595.1 Eptatretus atami
ATATAGTTTTTTAACCCCATCTCTCAATTTTAAAAATTCGGCCACGTTGACATTTTGACCTCAAAAATAATTGTTGGTTGTATTCAGTGACCTGATATGCAAATTCTCTTCAAATTTCAAGTCAATTGGATGAAAATTGACGATTTTTGAAACTCGGCCTATTTTGACCTTTTTGCCTTTGTTCACCTTTTGGCCGATTTTGACCTCAAAAATAATTGGTGGTTGAATTAAGTGACCTAATGTGAAAATCCTGTTCAAATATCAATGAAACGGAAGACCAAGAAGGAACCCGAATAAGTAAAGAGCAAAGATGGAGACATCAGGAGGAACCTCGATCGGATTCAGATGTCAGCTGTTACTTCACAACCCTTATACTCATCCAGGTCCAACCAAATGATCCTTCCAGAAAAAGTCAGTCAGATGAAAATTGACAATTTTATAAATGTTGGCCTATGGTGACTTCATGGCCGATGTTGACCTCAAAATAGTTAGTGGTTGAATTCAGTGAGCTGATATGAAGTCAGTCAGATGAAAATTGAAAATTTTACAAACTTTGGCCAATGTTGACCTTTTGGCTGAAGTTGACCTCAAAAATAGTTAGTGGTTGACTTTAGTGACCTGATATGCAAATCCTGTTTTAATTTCAAGTCAGATGAAAATTGACAATTTTTAGAAATTCGACCTATGTTGACCTTTTGGCTGATATTGACCTCAAAAATAGTTGGTGGTTGAAATAAGGTCAGATCAGGTCAGGTGGAAAATTAATACAGGAGGGCAGTGCCCTATGTGGTCCTATCATTATTGATCCCGCGCAAATGCAGCCGACGAGGGGCCTACAGATTCAGCTGTTGAGGGTCCGCAGATGCAACCGACAAGGGGCCTGCAGATGCAGCCGACGAGGGACCTGCGGATGCAGCCGACGAGGGACCTGCGGATCAACCGACGAGGGGCCCTCAAATGCAGCCGACGAGTGGCCTGCAGATGCAGCCGACGAGGGGCCTGCAGATGCAGCCGACGAGGGACCTGCAGATGCAACCGATGAGGGACCTGCAGATGCAGCCGACGAGGGACCTGCAGATGCAGCCGACGAGGGACCTGCAGATGCAACCGACGAGGGGCCCTCAGATGCAGCCGACGAGGGGTTTCATACCTTGATTCTGTTCATTTTTTTGTTTCATTCCTTGATTCATGGAGTTTCTACAACCCATTGTTTTACCACATGGTATGCTCCACACTCAATGACCAAGAGAGTTCATTGAGCTGAAATGAAAATCCTATTCAAATTTCAAATCAATCAGATGAAAATTAACAATTTTAGAAGTTTCGGCCGATGTTGATCTCAAAAATATTGGGGAGTTGAATTCAATGACCAAATGTGAAATCTTCTTCAAATTAGTCAAATTCGGCTGAAAACTGACAATTTTCGAAATTCCGGCCTTTGTTGACCTTTTGGCTTACGAGTGGGCCCGTTATGGCAAATTTTCATTGGTCTTCACAGCCTTGTTGCATACCCACCTGCGGTGCTTGCTTGAGCATTAGCTAGCCTTTCACCAAGCCCAGATGTGTTTGGGGCCAATGTGGGACTTATTTATGTTCGTTATTATTCTTGCCATATTATACTACTATCTATTCATATTATTGTGGAAAATATTATCTGTGTTAATTAACATATGCTTTGTTGCAATATTATCATTGTTTTTGTGATATATTTTGGAATTAGAATGAATGCCATGCCATGGTAGAAGGACATATTAAGCTGCTTTAACATGGCGTACGTTTTAAACATGGGAATTCTCATGGATTTTTTTTGTGGTGTCGTCGACTCTTTAAGGGTCGAGAGGATCTACAGTCTGAGGGGTATTTTTGGTTATTGGGGACTTTTGGGTCCTCTGGAACTTTTGGGGACTTTGGGGTCCTCAGGGACTTTTTGTGACCTTTGGGTCCTCTCAAACTTTTGGGACTCAGGTTCTCAAGGACTTTTTAGGACCTTTGGCTCATCGGGAACTTTTGAAACTTTTTGGTCCTTGGGAACTTTTGGGTCCTCAGAGACTTTTGGGACTTTTAGGTCCTCTGGAACTTTTTGGGACTTTAGCATGCTCAGGAATTTTTGGGACATTTGGGTCCTTGGGGACTTTTGTGAGCTTTTGGTCCTCAGGGAGTTTTGTGACATTTGGGTCCTTGGGGACTTTTGGGGACCTTTGGCTCCTCATGAACTTTTGGAAATTCTTTGTCCTCATGAATTTTTAGGACGTTGGGGTCCTCAGAGACTTTTTGGTATTCTTTGGGTCCTTGGGAATTTTGGGGACTTTGGGAATTTTTGGGGACCTTTGGGTCATCAGGAATTTTAGGGACATTTGGGTCCTCAGGAACTTTTTGTGAACTTTTGGGTCCTCAGGGACTCTTTGGGTCCAAGGGGACATTTGGGGGTCCCTTGTGTCCTTGGGAACTTTTGGGACCTTTGGGTCCTCGGGGACTTTCAGGTCCTTGGGGACTTTTGGGTCCTCGGGAATTTTTGGGACTTTTGGGTTCTCAGTGACTTTTGGGACTTTTGGGTAATGGGGGACTTTTAAAAACTTTTGGGTCCTGAGGAACTTTTTGTGAACTTTTGGGGCCTGAGGGACTCTTTGGGTCCTAGGGGACTTTTGGGTCCTCAGGTACTTTTGGGTCCTTGGGGACTATCGGATCTGCAGGGTCTTCAGGGTCTTTTGGGATCTTTGGTGACTTTTGGGTCTTTGGAGTCTTGGGGGTCTTGGTGGTTTTTTTTGGATATTTGGAGTCTTCAGTCTTGGGTTATTTGGGGGACTTGGGGCCTTTGTGGTGTTGGTGGGGCTTGGGGTCTTCAGGGTCTTTGGGGTCATGGGGGTATTCAGGGGCCTTGGGGGTTGACAGGGGTCTTTGCAGTCTTTTGGGTTATTTGGGGGTCTTCAGGATCTTGGGAGGCTTGGGGGTCTTTTGGGGTCTTTGGAGTCTTGGGTTCTTTGGGGATCTTGGGGTGATTGGGAGTCTTCAGGGATGTTTGGGACTTTTATGTCCTCAGAAACTTTTGGGGACCTTTGGGTCGTCGTCAACTTTTTGGGGACATTTTGGTCCTTGGAAACTTTTTGGACTCTCTGGGTCCTTGGAAACTTTTGGGACTTTTTGGTCCTCAGGGACTTTTGGGATTTTAAGTTTTTGGGACAATTGGGTACTCAGGAATTTTTGGGACTTTTGGGGCCTCAAGAACTTTTGGGACTTTTGTGTCCTTGGGGACTTTTTGTGACCTTTGGGTCCTCAGGGACTTTTTGGGACCTTGGGCTCCTCAGGAACTTTTATAACCTTTCAGTCCTTGGGGACTTTTTGGGATCCTTTTGGTCCTTGCGAACTTTTGGGACTTTTTTTTCCTCAGGGGCTTTTGGGATTTTAGGTTTTTGGGAACTTTTTGGGACAATTGGGTTCTCAGGAATTTTGGGGACTTTTGGGGCCTCAGGAACTTTGGGACTTTTTGGAACCTTGGGACTTTTGGGTCATCATGAACTTTTGGGACTTTTAGGTCCTTGGGAACTTTTGGGTCCTCGGAACTTTTGGGACTTTTTGTCCTCAGGGGCTTTTGGGATTTTAGGTTTTTGGGAACTTTTGGGACCATTGGTTCTCAGGATTTTTGGGACTTTGGGGGGGCTCAGGAACTTTGGGACTTTTTGGAACCTTGGACTTTTGGTCCTCAGGCACTTTTGGGGATCCTTTGGTCCTCAGGAACTTTTGGGACTTTGGGTCCTCAGGGACTTTTGAGGCTTTGGGTCCTTGGGAACTTTTGGAATTTTGGGTCCTCAGGAATTTTTGGGACTTTTGGATCCTTGGGGACGATTTGGGACTATTGGGTCCTTAGACACTTTTTGCGATCTTTTGCGTCTCGGGAACTTTTGGACCTTTGGGTCCTCAGGATTTTTTGAGATCTTTGGTCTCGGGAACTTTTGGGTCCTTGGGAACTTTGGGACTTTTGGGTAATCGGGACTTTTTGGATCTTGAATCCTCAGGAACTTTTGGGACATTTGGGTTTTTGGGACTTTCAGTTCCTTTGGGACTTTTTGGGACTTTTGGGTCTCCGGGACTTTCAGGTCCTTGGGACTTCTGCGTAATCGGGGACTTTTTAAGACTTTTGGGTCCTCAGGAACTGTTTTGGACTTTTGGGTCTCGGACTTTGAGACTTTTGGGTACTTGCGGACTTTTGTGTCCTCGGGTCTCTCAGGTCCTCGAGTCTTCAGGGTATTTTGGGGTCTTTGGTGGCTTTTGCGTCTTTGAGATCTCTGGGTCTTGGCGGTATTTGAATATTTGGGGTTTCGGAGTCTTGGGGGTCTTGGGGATTTTCGTGGACTTGTGGGGGCTTGGGCGCTTCAGGGTCTTGAAGGTCTTGGGGTCTTCGGGGTCTTGGGGGTCTTCTGGGTATTTGTGGTCTTCAGGGGTTTTGGGGTCTTTTGGGGTCGTTGGTGTCTTTTGGGTTCTTTGGGGTCTTCAGAGGCTTGGGGTCTTCAGGGTCTTGAGGTTTTTCGGGTCTTTGGAGTCTTCAGGTTCTTGGTCTTCGGGTCTTCGGGGTCTTTGGGATCTTCAGGGTCTGAGAGGTCTTGGGGCTTGGGGTTTTTGGAGTCTTGGGTTCTTGGGTGATTGTTGGTCTTCAGGGACTATTGGGACTTTTAGGTTCAGGAATTTTTGGGACTTATACTTATTATGGCTCACCCATAATACAAGTCACATTTCATAAAATGGTTCATATCCAGTGGCTTGGCGCGGCCGATCTACTCATGTGGGTGTGGATCCCATAGGGATCGCTATCTCCTCTGTGAGGAAATTTGATGATGGGGGGGGGGGGGTCAGGCATTGTCGCTGTCGCGGTTGTCCCAACGCTTCTGGCATGGCTGCAGGCTGCAGGGATATTTCCCTCAAACTTGTTGTCCTGAGCCATGCATTCCTCTAACATTGTTTCAGAACCCACCTGAACCAGCACGTCTTCGTCCGCCATGGTCCGCGCCAATAATTAACTAAAATTTGTATCTCTGCTTTAATTTTGGAGGAGGGGGTCGCTAAGCACACCCCTGGTTCAAATCCAGTTCCAGATACCAAATTGTTGCGGGTTCGAACCCCGTAATTTTTAGGGTTCGCCCCACGCCTGACACCAAACCGTGGCGGGCCGGGGGTCAGGGAGAAGACCACTGGGGGGGGGGAGGTGGGGGGAGCTATCTCGGCTCCTTCAGACTCCGGAATTGTAGCGCTTGCACACGGATAATTCCATGATGCGGCGGGTTGCTTAACGACCGTGGATGCCAATAACTCAACTGCGTGACCTAGGGTCCTCCCATCTATGGGTGAACCGGTTACCTAATTAATCGCGGCATTTACTTACCGGGGAACACGCCTCGGTACGCCTTGTCCGAACCGGATCAATTTACCGGATTGGATGCAACGAGCGACTGCCAAGGACGTATCGGCTAAAAGGAATGGATTATTGGGAATAAAGTCCCGGCTAAGCTAGGATTTGAACCATGCTGGATCAATGAAAGAACAGACAGAAACGAGCATGGAACATTTCTAATAATTGTTTATTTACAATGGGCCGAGGAAATGTATGTGGCACATTTAATCGTTTTATTGGGGTGTGTTATGCAGGGAAAGAAAGAAATGTGAGAGGTGCGGCAATATTACAAGCAACTTACGAAAGCAAACACAGAGCAGACTTAACGCGAAATAATAATCTTCTGCAATCTTAACTTATGAGGACAGGCAACAGGACAACACACACGCACACAAACAAACAAATACAAAACCCGATGAAGAGAAGTTATTGAAGCAAGAAAGGAGAGGAGTTGAGGCTACGGTCTCTCGGTACCTTGTACAATTGATTGCCCGAACGTGCCACCAATACTTTTGGGGGGCTGCTCCATGGTGCGATACCTCCCTGACAGCTGGCGTGGCATCTCTCGCTTTGTGGGGCTTTGTGCCGCTAGCGTCGAGACGCGACCGTCGGCGTGAAGGGGGGACTTGAGCTGGGAGGGTGGAGTCCAGGCGATGATGACAGGAGGGCGAAGTCCAGGCGATAACGAAGTCCAACGCATGCGGGAGATGAAGAAGGGAAGAGAGAGAACGAACGGCCCCGCTCCGTCCTTTATAAGCCCTGCGGCACGTGGCGGGGGGGGGCACCCCGAAGCGATGCATCGTCACCTGAATCGGGCACTCTAATTGGACGCAGCCCCCCACATGGCCCGGCCTCGATGGCCGGAAGCGTCAACATTCCCCTTCCGGCAAGGCGGCCCCAAGCCGTGAAAATATCTCGCTCCGACCTCACGACATGATATGAATCGCCCACACCGAACTCTGCATCATGAATTGCCATGCAAGAACCCCCGGGCCGTGCCCTGACGACCGGCCGAGGGTGGCGTCGGTACAGCATGCCTGCCCGGGCGCTTCCGGTTGCGACCGAGACCCCCGGCCTGAAAAATATCATCGTATGTTTATTTAATTATTTATTTTCAAACATTATCATTATACTCCAAAAGTGAGTATTTTGTGACAGGAAGTGTCACTTTTGTACTTAACAGAGTCTCTCACCGGAGGCTATACATATGGTACTGTTTTTAAAACTCCTTCCGGAACTTGTTCCCTTCGAATTCATGACCGACGATTAGTCATCGTTGTTATTTAATATTTTATTTTCCAGAGACATTTTTATACTTCCGAAAGTGATTATTTTCACTGTCGACAGGAGTGGTTCTTTTGCGTCGGTTCCATCCAGAAAAAATTTACAATACGCGGAAATGAATTTTAAAACTTTCCGGACTTTTTTTATCCTTCGATTCCAATGGAACGGAAACAGATGATTTCATCGAATTTGTTATTTAATTATTTATTTTCCAGAGACGATTTATACTTCGAAAAGATGATTATTTTTGACAGAATGGTCATTGTATTTAAACAATACGCGGACAGTGATTTTAAAAACTGCCTTTCCGGACTTTTTTCTCCTCGATTCAATGACGGGGAAACCGATGATAGTCAATCGTTTGTTAATTTAATATTTATTATTCAAGACATTCATATTATCCGGAAGTGATATTTTTTGACAGGAGTGGTCATTTTGTATTAACAATACCGGAAGTTGATTTAAAAACTCTCCGGGAACTTTTTCCGCGATTCCATGACCGAAACGATATGTCATTCGTTGTTATTTATTATTTATTTGTGGGGAGTCCAGAGACATTTTTATACTTCCGAAAGTGATATTTGGGACAGGAAGTGTATTTTGTATTAACAATATACCGCCAATATTTTAAAACTCTTTTCCGGAACTTTTTTCCTAACTCGATTCAAAATGAATGGAAAACGGATGATTTATTGTTGTATTAAATTTAATTTTTTCATTTCTAGAGAGATTTTATTACTTCCGAAAGTGATTCTTTTTGTTGACTGGGAAGTGTCATTTTGTATTTAACAAATACCGGATAGTGGATTTTAAACTCTTTCCAGGGGGGGGAGGGAAAAAGGGAACTTTTTCCTCGATCCCATGACCGGAAACGATGATATTGTTACGATTTGAATTCAACTCGCCACACACATATCAGGTTCCTTTAGTCAGCTATGTAATAATGCAATGTATCCCTTAGATAGCTCACCTCCCATTGTTTTAAATGTTTGAAATCAATTAGATGCGCTGTGAATCGGATCGATTTAATAGGTAGGAAAAAAACAATGGAGACGTCCCTCCCTGCGAATAAAAGAGAAAGGCTAAGAACCTGCCGGTGGACAGTCAAACAACTCCTCCCACCCTGGTTGAGCAGGGGAGAGTGAGATCACGGAAGGCGGATGAAGTCACCCAGGTGCGGGCGAGGAGGTGCAAAGGATAAAAGAGGACATCTTTCTGAGTTCGAAAGAGAGAATCCAAAAAGAGTTGGTGAAAGAGTTCGTGAAGTCCGTCGAGAAGAATCCCAAAAAGAGTCGGGATCCTGGGCAGAGTTCGTGTGCTGAGTCCCATGGGAGAGGTAAGCTTTTGCTTGGCAGTGGGTAGTCGGGGAGGAACCCAGAGCCAGCGAGGTGTGGCACAACAAAAAATCTGCGTGGAAGTCCCGAGGCGTCGCAGGACACGCGAGTGGAGGCGCAGGCTGCCTGCTGTGTCGGCAAACCACCGGTTCGTGTGAAGACGAGAAGAGCGAGATGAGCTCGCCTTCCACCACGGAAGGCCCGAGCTCGACCGCGGCTACTGCTAGCTGCGTGGGGGGAAGGAGCATCGTGGGTCGCCCAAGCCAGAACACGAGGGCAGGTAACTGCAACGGTCCGTGGGCTCTTCGGATCTGCCCAAGTCCCAACGCCATAAAACCCAGAGTCCAGATCTGACCCCATTGCCTTCTTTGGGTCTTATTCTCTGCTTTTCTTTCGAAGAATGTTGTGCGCCGAGTCCCGTAAGTAAAAGACTGTATGTAAGTGACTGTAATTAATAAACATGCTTATAGAACGTTGTTAGTCTTTTGTGCTTGGTTACTGCATACGTGTCTTCATCTATAATAAATGTACTTGTGTAAAGTAAACCTGCTCGTCATTCGTCCATTCCCTCATTGATTAAATTTGTCAATGTTAAAGGAGGGTTAGAAAGCGATTGGTTGCGTTAATAGGGGACATTGGACCGACGGTCCTCGGCGATTCAACGAGTCCCCCGCTCGAAATCGCGCCAAAACGACAAATCTCGCCTCGGCAAGGTTTTGTTCCGTACAGATCCTCGAGTGGTGGGAATACCGATAGTGAGGTCACGTGGGTATTATAGGTACATTGAAGATGCGAATTCGACCCTAACCCGACGTGATACTGCCGGACCATTGGCGAATATTTCTCGGTTTCTGTTACAAGACCGAGATCTCGTCTCCGAGTTATCGGGACGACATCTATATTCCGGACCCGCGACTCGATCGATGCTGCGACTCGACTTGCGGCGTCCCGTTCAGATACAGCGGGCGTTTCGCCGTTATGCCCGCACGGCCAGGACCCTCCCGACCCATCTGTAAACACTAATATCAGTCAGTTGTATATTTCGAATTAATTTAATTTTCCAGAGACTTTTCACTTCTCTATACTTCCAGAAAGTGATTTATATTTCTCGTGAACTACGGAACGTAGGGTCATTCTGTAATTTAACAAACTCACCGGGAGTAGATTTTAACAACTCTTTCCGGAATTTCCGCGATTCATGACGGAAACGACTATGTCACTCGTTTGTTCATTATTTGAATTATTATTTTCCAGAGACATTCTTATACCTTCTGAAGTGAATTATTTCTCTTGTGAACAGGACGTAGATCATTTGTATTTAACAATACCGGAAGTGATTTTAAAAACTCATTTCCTCAGGCAACTTTCTCCTGTGATTCTATTGAACCAGGCAACGAAAGAAGCATGACTTGTCATCTTTTACATTTATAATTATTTATTTCAAAGAGACATTTATATACTTCGACAAACGAGGCCACCAAGTCAGTGCCCATTTTATTTTGACGCTCAGGAAGACGCAACCTAATGTCACAAGAACGTGTCATTTTGTCAATTAACAATAGCCCCCGGTACTAGTGCCATTTTAAACAACCCATTCTTTCCGGAACGTTTTTCGTCCTACTTCGACTCCATGAACCCGGAAACAGATGGATCTTCATCGTTGTTTATTTAATGTATTATTTCCTCCAAGGACATTTATGAATACTACCGAAATAGTGATTATTTTTGTGGACAGCGAGTGGTCCATTTCTGTATTAACAATACCCGGAAGTTGATTTTAAAACTCTTTCCGGAACTTTTTTTCCTCGATCATGATCCGGAAACATGATGTCTAAGCATGATCGTTTGTATCTAAATTTATTTTCCCGACGAGACATTTTTATAGCTTCCGGAAAGTGATTATTTTTTGTGACAGGAAGTGGTCATGTTTTATTAACAATCGGAAGTTTAAAACTTTTTCCCGAACGTTTTTTCCTTCGATTCATGACCGGAAACGACTGTGATTCATCGTGTTGTTTATTATTATTTATTCCAGAACATTTTCATACTTCCGAAGTGATATTTTGTCACAAGGAAATGCGTCATTTTGTATTTAACAATATACCCAGCGAAGGTAAGATATTAAAACTCTTTCCAGGAACTATTTTCTCCATAGATGTTCCAGATACCGGAACGATATGTCATTCGCTATTGATTATTTTTATATTTCCAGAGGACAATTTTTATACTTCCTGAAAGTCGATTATTTGTTGACATATGGAAGGGTCATTTAGTTTACAATATCACGGATAGGGGATTTTAAAAACTCTTTTCCGAACTTTTCATCCTCTCGATTCATGAATGGAAACTGATGAGGTCATGTGTTGTATTTATTTTTAATTTCTAAGCATTTTCATATATACTTCCGAAAGGTGATTCTTTTTGTGACTGGAAGTGGTCATTAGATTAACAATACGCGAATGATTTTAAAACGTCTTTCCGGAACTTCTTCGTCCGTCGATTCATTGACCGGAAAAACGATGTGTCATCGTCCTACTGTATTTATAATTTATTTTCAGAGACATTATATACCTTCCGAAAGTATTATTTTTGTACAGGAAGTGAGTCATTTTAATTAACCATATACCGGATAGTGCATTTAAACTCTTTCACGCAGGAACTTTTTCCTTCGATTCAATGACCGGGAAAGCGATGATGTCATCGATTTGATTTATTTAATTATTTTATTTTCCAGAGACATTTTCAACTTCCGAAAGTGATTATTTTGTGACAGGATAGTGGTCTTTTGTATTTAACATACGCGCCGAAGTGATTTGTAAAACTCTTTCCGGAACTTTTTTTCCGTTCGAATTCAATGAACCTGGAAACGATGTTGATGTCGTCGTTTGTTTATTTAATTATTTACTTTTTCCGAGACATTTTAATAACTTCCGAAGATGATTATTTTGACTGTGCAGGACATGTCAGTTTGATGTCATGGAATAACTAATACCGCAAGCTGATTTTAAAAACTACTTTCACGGAACTTTTTTTCCCTTTTCGATTCATGAATGAAACGATATGTCATTGTTGCTTTCATTTAATTTTTATTTTCTAGAGATCATTTATATACTTCCGAAAATGATCTTTTTGTGATGAGGGCATTTTTGTATTAACAATACCGAAGTGATTTTAAAACTCTTTCGGGGAACTTATTTTCCTCGATCCCCGAGACCGGGGGACTGGATATACCAGTGAGATATTGTACGAATTTGGGAATTCAATCGCACAACAACCCATACGAGTTTCCCTTCAGTCACCTACTATCGCATAAGTGCATGTTCCGAGAAGCTCACCCCCATTGTTTAAAATGTTTTGAAATTCAATAGTATCGCTGCCAGAATCACTTATAGTGGGAAAGAAAATGGGAGACGTGCCTCCCCTCTTTTCTCAGAGGAGGAGAACCCTGCATCGTGACTAACAACTCCCCACCGTGGTCCTTCATTAATTGGCTCAGGAATAGGGGCGTGTGGAAGAAGTACGCGGCGCCCATATCTGCAGCTAGAGATGTGTGCAATGAGTTGTGTCGCTTTTTCTATTATTTCGGCCTCTGAAATATGGAGCTTCGGCACCGAG
>CM068953.1:204165597-204185645 GCA_035128595.1 Eptatretus atami
GATGCCTGACCCATCCCCATCTCCTTGAGATGCCGATCAACCTGCTGCAACCACGGGGTACGTGGTTGGCCCGTTGGCCTCATCCACTCACGAGACTCTATCCTCCCCCTCCCTCTATCTCCCCCCACTTCATATTTCCGTCAGCGAAGCGACGCGTTGTACTTGCTCATGTACAAATATGATCATAAGTTCCGGATAATTTCACTCCCCATCTGATGAATCAGTCACTTATGTTCATTTCATCTCTCCGATGAGGAATTTGGCACATTTCTCCATATTCCCAGACACATGCTGCAGTACAGGTGAGACCCTCAGAAGAGCAGCTGCAGCGACTTCTGCAGTGGGATTCACTGTAGTTGCAAGAGACAATCTCCATCGGTGCCCGTGGTGCCGGATCAAGAGTCACGAGCGTCGGCTGCATGTCCCCATCAGATGTGACCCAACCATTTCCTGTTGGAGATGCAATTGCTGCTTGTGCATCCATTGCGTGTCTCCAGATGAGGCATTGGTAGTTTGCACTTTGGAAGTGGCATTTAAGGCTGTCAGCTGTTGGTGGTAGGTCATCATTCTTGGCTTGTTTCCAACAAAATAGCCTGCAGGGCTATCTAGTATATATAGTATAAAAAATAGCTTTGATGTCCACCACAAATGAGTGCATTGCCTTTTCCCCAATGATGAATGCCGATGTCAAATGTCTCGCCATTTCTTCTGGAGCAATGATACCTGTAGCAATGTTACACAGATGCTGCACTGGCTGGTCCAAGGCAAAGGGATTGATCATGTGGTTCTTAGCCTGGTGTTGGCTCAGCAGCTAAGGTGGCTGGCTTAGGATCCTTGGGTCCTGAGTTAGAGCCCCGTTGGCTGCTGAAGTGACACCAGGTTGGGTTGACTCAGCCCTTCATCCTTCCGAAGTCAGCAAAATCAGTAGAGGGGCACAGTATCAGCGGCACAGCCGCACTTCCAATAAATGATTAGCTACCTTGCGGCCAAGCTGCCATACACAAGAACAGATGTGGTCCTTGATTGTGTGAACAATTTGTTGGACATCATGCTCATCTTCAAGGAGGCCTGCCATCTTTGTAGTTGTTGAGGTAGCATCAGCTCTCTCATGAACTGTGAGTAACCATCCATTCAGTGCTCCTGGATACAAGCTGATTCCTATGATACTTCCTTTGGTCTTGCTGTCCCTGTTGGCATTTTGTTCTAATGCCATATCACTCCAAACTTGGTTTCAGCTTTGGCTGGATCTCTTCACAGGATGATTACCCTGACTTAACCGTTCATATACATCAGGTGCAGTAATGGGCAGCCTTTTCATTTCAGCCAGGTAAACACAAGTCTAACGTGCATAGTTTATTCTGTCGGCTGCAAAGAAATACCTCGTATGGTATCATCTTTGCAACATAATCTAGGTGGAGCTCCCAGTGTCTCTGTCTCTGTCTCTCTCTGTCTCTGTCTGTCTCTCTCTCTCTCTCTCTCTCTCTCTGACCTTATGAAGTGAAGCAGATAACTGATCCTATCAAGATAGTTCTTCCAAAATTTGATGATGAATGATGACTCCCCTTGACTGTAAAATTGGTCTTGAATATCCTGGATTGATGGCATTTGGTCCACTATTTGTTTGACAACAGTATTGAGCTCCTCTGATCGTGGGGGGAATGGACTACTCATCCAACAATGGATGGAGGCCCTCAATGTCAGACGTGACAAAAAGGGCCATTTCTCTGGACATTTCCCATGCTTTTGATACAGTCTGGCATCCTGCATTGATTTCCAAACTCTCTGCCAAAAGCATCCAAGGCCAATTACACACCTGGCTTGCTGACTTCCTCAACTCTCGTAGCCAACGTGTGGCACTCAATGGAATCCTTTCATCTCCTCTCCTTATCAAGTCTGGAGTGTCCCAAGTCTGGAGTGTCAGTGTTCTGGGCCCAGTCCTATTCCTGGTCTTCATCAATGATCTCTTTGACTCTCTGGAAAACCCTCTTTATCTATTTGCTGATGACTACACCCTCTGCCGTACCATCTGTCATCCCTCAGATCAGCAAGCAGCAGCCTCTTCACTTTCTGCAGATCTGGATAAAATCCCAAGCTGGTCAAACACTTGGAATTGTCTTTGAATCCTGACAAATCTCACGCTCTCACTATCTCTCTCTGAAAGGACCTAATGGCAAACCCTCCTGTCTACTTTCTTAATAATCCTCTTGAAGTTCAGTCATTCAAACTCCTGGGTCTCACTATCAGCCATGATCGTTCCCGGGCAAAACACATTTCAAAGTTTGCCTCCAAAGCCACCTGCCGACTGGGCATCCTCCATTGTACAAAATCCTTCCTTGGCACACCTGAACTCCTGTCCCCCGTACAAGGCCTTCATCTGCAGCTTGATGGAGTACTGCTCTCCCCTCTGGGCTGGCTCCATTGTCTCACATCATGCTCAGCTTCAGGCTGTAGAAACCAAGGCCTTCAAGATCATTGGAATCTCCCACGATGAAGCCGAGTCTATGGGCCTATCACTTCACCATCTCAGACAGGTCGGTGGTCTCTCTGTCTTCTACCGCCTCATTTCTGGTCTTACAGCCTCTCCTCTTTCTGTGCTTTGCCCCTCCAAGATTTCTGCAGGGCACACACGATCCACCACTTACACCCTTCTGGTGAAACTACCAAAATCCAGGATCACTGCTCACCTCCACTCATTTGTTCCTCTGTTTTTCCTGCCTGTGATATCAACATTTCCACATTCTCTTCAATCTCATTATCCCCCCCCAGGTCTTCAAGACAGCTGTTCGCCACCATCTCAGATCATCCCCCAATCCAAAACCATGATTGTTTATACCCTCATTAATCCTGCCCCAATCCCTCCTCAAAATGTTCCAGTTTTCCCTCATTGGAGTTTCCTTCTATATCCATTTTGTTCACCCCATGCATGTGTGTTTTGTGTCCCTTTTTTGTCTGTTGCATCCTGATCCATTCAGTGTACTCACTCGTCCACAAGCCCTGACTACGTATATACAAACAAAACAAAAACAAGAAAACGAGCAAACAGATATTGCAGACCCTCACCAGCATTTGTTCTGTGTGGTGTGTGTGTGGTTTTGTGTGGTGTTTATGTACTGGTGTGTTATGTAATTAATATGAGACATAATTAGAACTGCCACTTGATAACTGTTGGCATTGATGACCGGGTACCAAGACGTCCCGCTTTGATGCAACCCCGCTTTGATTAGACACCTGACCCATGATGTTTTATTATTATTATTATTATTATTATTCATTATTCAATTGAATTTAGAATGGGATTAACATAAATTGTATTCAAATCAAATGGAAGACGAAATAGGTACAGTCCTGCATTGGAGTCATCATATCAGAAGGAACCCGAACAAGGAAAAAGCAAAGATGAAGTCATCAGGAAGAACCTGGATCGGATTCACATTTCACCTGTACTCCTCTACCCTCAAACCCATACACACACAACCAAGTGATCCTTATTTTTTTTTTAAAGAAGAAAAAAAATAAAAAAAGAACCCAGATTAAAAAAAAAAAAAAAAAAAAAAAAATAAAATTTCTGGCTGCCAGACCATGTTCCGATCAAGTTGAAATTTTTAAACATATTGTTGCGAATTCGCGCCCGCCGGCGTGCGATCGGCCACGTAACTCGAATCGCGGACGTCGCCCACCGGACGGACAATTCAGTCGTGACCCTCTGGAACAACGCCGCGAGCTAGTCACGGTGGGTCTTTCGACCTCACACAATCGTGCCAATCGCCACCCGCGTAGAATAGGGTTGTTCGCCAAACTCGACCTACCTAAGTACCTACGCGGATGGTTAATCGGGCGACGTACCTCGCCGCAGGTCGACTTCGGACACGACCGCTTAACGGTTCGTTCCGTACTGCAGAGATAACGAGCGGAGTTATCGTCGACCTCGACGGTTCAATTAGTTACCGGGACTTACACCCACTACCAATCTCTTACGCGATGCAGGATGGAGAGTCAACAAAAGGAAGGAGACGAAGCAAAGCGGGAACAATTGAACAAGCACATTTATTTCACACTCGCAGACAGCACAGAAGGCACGTATTCAGTCACAGTAATAATAATAAAAGGCACGTATTCAAGCACAGAAAGAAACAGTAAAAGAGAGATACTACCGACTAAGACCGACACAGGGCAACACTTACACAGTTTTATTAACAGACGGGCCACACAAGCATTTACACAAAAAGCAAAGGAAAAAGAAAGCCACCCTCATAGGCGAGGAGCAGACAGGTCCGTAGACCAAATGTACGTGGATCCTGGAGGATCGGCCAGGTCCACGAGACCGGGGAGGTCTTACCCGCGTCCTCGTGACGCGATGGCAGGCAAGCCGCAATGTTCGCGCGCTGCGCCCCGACTCCGCGCCCTGGCGTGGTCGGCGAGTCCTCTCCGGCGTGCTCCCGCGAGCGGTCTTGTTGGCACCACGTTTAGGGTGGGGGAGGAACGGGGGCCCCCTCGGCACTATCTCAGCGCGAATGGGGGGGGGATCGCTGATGCTCAGGGAGATGGGTATGGCTGGCTGGCCTGGATCCCCCGACGAGTCGAGCGACCCCCACACCGCAACCTCGTTGCCGTCCGCCGTCTTCCCTGCAACTCCTCCGCAACTTCTCTCCAACCTTCTCGAACTCTCCCAGCTCAACTCACTCTCTTTTTGAGTCGCCTTGCGCTCGCATCTTTATAGGACTCAGGAGGAGCCGATATGCAAATATGCGGATCAAAACACGATTGGAGGCGGGGCCACGCCACCCTCTGTTCAGCCATTGGTCGGGCAAAAAGGGGCGTAACCTCCTTGATCCGCATATTTGCATAAACGGATTTCACATACACGCGCTTGGAGGCGGGGCCAGCCGCCTCGCGCTCGCCATTGGACGGAGGGGAAGTGGGCGTGAAGCATTTGGATCCGAATTTCTCCCTCGGAAAGGCCGCCATTCGCGCTCGCGGCTCGGTGCGTTGGCACCAATCGCCGAACGGCCTAGACAGCCCGACGTTCAGTGTTCACAGGTGGTGCGGTTGTTGGTTGTGAAGGAGAAAGGCGAAGGTGGTGGAGGGTTTCTGTGGTGGTTTGATGTGCTATGGTGTCGTTTGGAATGGCGGTGAAGCAATGTTTGCGGGATGGAGTTGTGAAGGTAAAGGTAGTGGCTGTTTGCGTTGTTGGCGGCTTAATGGTCGAAAATAACAATAGAGAAAGAAAAAATGGCAACTCAAAGCGTCGCACCCGGATGAATCACACATATTCCCTCTATACAACGGGTTTGGGCTAACTACACATGGACTTACCGAGATATCTCACCTGAGGACTCTTTATGGTGTAATGCGAATTTCCACAACCGTAACACTATGTTCCACATCACCACTAGATCATAATTGTGAAGTTTCATGTCGAATGATTAAGCAGTTCCAGAGAAATGATTTCTAAAAGATTTTTGCTCTAGCCAATATGGCTGCCAGACCATGTGACTTATCAATTATTCATGAATACGCTGGTATCCACAAGGCTTGGTGAACATTCGTGTCAAGTTTCCCCTCGATCTGTCCAGCCTTTCTGGAGAAGATTTTTTGTTAGTTTTCGGGTAAATCCAATATGGCTGCCAGACCATGTGACATCAATTATTCATGAATACCCTGGTGTCCACAAGGCTTGGTAAACATTTGTGTCAAGTTTCCCTCTCGATCTGTCCAGCCTTTCTGGAGAAGATTTTTTGTTACAGTTTTCGGGTAAATCCAATATGGTTGCCAGATCACGTGACCGATGTCATGAATTTTTTTTTCTGTGGACCATTTTATCCCAAGATGACCCTCAAAATGTTTCATGCTGATCAAATGTTGCGTTCTACATATGCAATTGTGACGTCGTAATGAAGGAACCCTTTGACGTCCTAAGAAATCACACTCATTCCACATGAGGACTACTTACTTGCCATGTGCCAAGTTGCAATTTTTTTTCTTGTTGCAGTTTCAGAGATACAGGGGTCCAAATTTATTTTCCCCCGTTTTTCCAACATTGCTGCCACACCACGTGACCTATGACGTCATAATTATCAATCAAACATTCGACACGAGTTGTCGCTCTGATGGTGAAAATTTTGTCTCAATCCAACAAGCACTTGCGGAGAAAAACACAAAAGTTCTGTGCAGACAGACAAACAGACAAACAAACGGACCCAAATGCAAGACCTTATCCTTCGGTGAGGGTAAAAATCGCCCGCTGCCTTATTTCAACGTAATGTGCAGTTTCTGCCGAAAGCAATTCCCAACGTTGTAGTTTTTCAGGATGATCTTTTGATCACGAGTCGCACTAAGCCTGAACACTGGTGTAACCTTGAGGTGGTTCCCAAACGTCTTGGAGGACCCGGTGTTCAGGTGAAACGTGACGAGTGAACCAAAGATTTATGGAACCACAAGCGGAATTTCTCAATCATATTGTCACAGTGCTGATGACTGAAGGCCCAGGAAGTCTAATACTGAGGCGTGTGGTTCATGAACCTCTCCACAAGCTCCTTTGTTGAGGTGTTGAATGGTAGTGGTCACCCCAGTGCCGTAAGGCATTTGCCAAGGTGAAACGGTTTCTGTGTTCATCTAGACTCAAAAGCATTGGTGTACGATGCTTCTGTTAAACCACATGCTCTCGGGTGTCATGCCTCGTCCTGTGGCGTTGGCTGTGTGTTTCAACGAAACGATGACGGTATTCTACGGCCTGTGGCCTACACATCACGCACGTCGCCAGCTCTAGAGCGTGTCTCCTCCATGGTTGTAAAGAAGCTGTTGGTGTAACAATGATGCATCAGTTTATGTTGTGTCGACATTTTGAGCTCGTAACCGACCACAAACCACTGCAGACCCTGTTCAACGAGCGTAAGGGAACGAACCCACAGGCCTGCACGCATTCAGCGTTGGGTTGAGAAGTTGGCAGCCTATGCCTATTCGAAAAGGTATCTTCCTGGCAGTGAGAATTTCTGTGCTGATGCCTTGAGTAGGTTACCTTTGCCTGTTAATCCAGGCAATGTGTCTGTAGCAGGAGAGATTTTGATGGCATCGAGTGTGTCTGACAATGAAAATGACCCAATCACTTCCAACCAAATTGATTCATGGACGAATGTGGACCCGCCCCGATCTATAGTCAAACAATGTGTTATCAGTGGCATATGGTCAACCATACCCTATGTGTTCCACGAGAAAGTGAGACCATACCTTGCCCGTAAAAATGAGCTGTCCTTACATTCTGGTTACCTGCTGTGGGGCAACAGGGTTATTGTACCTCCCAAAGGTCGGAACAAGGTGTGTTTTGAGTTCCATGGATCACATCCAGGTGTTGAAACCATGAAGCCAATTTCCAGGAGCCACGTTTGGTGGCCAGGTATAGATGAAAACCAAGAAAGCTACATCCGTCATTGTTCTGTGTGTCAGGCTACCGCCCAAAACTCACCTGAGGCACGGCTTCACATGTGGTCTTGGCCTTCTCGACCATGGTCTCAAATTCACGTAAATTGTGATGGACCATTCTTCGGGAAGATGTTTTTGGTTGTAATCGATGCTCATTCAAAGTGGATCTAACGTTTAGCTTTATCATCCTGAACCGGTGAAATCATGGTTAAGGGTTTACCTGCCATGTTTGCCACTCAAGGTTTACCTGATTGTGTAGTTTGTGATAATGGCTCATGTTTCACCAGCGCCGTGTTTCAGGATTTCTTGAAACAGAACGGTATCAGTCACAATCGCAGTGTGTTACCTGTTTCTATTGGTCAGGCTGAAAGAGCTGTCCAGGTGATCAAGAGTGGTCGACTCAAAAAGGTGAATGATGGGTCTTCCTTGCAGACAAAGTTGTCACGTGTTCTACTTACATATTGGACACGCACAAACACAACCACTGGATGCACACCCACAGAAATGATGTCCGGTCGAATGCTGAAGACATGCTTCGACCTGATCCATCCGAATGATTCGTCCAGAGTTAGTGACCACCAGTTTAAACAGAAGTGGAACCATGACAGGACCTCAGTTACACATGTCATCAATGGGTTTGATCCTGTTTTTGTGCTGAATCCTGATGGTCGACCTCAATGGCTCACTGGTCATGTAATCCATCAAATTGGCAACTCTATATTTGTTGTGGAACTGTTCAATGGATATACGGTATGTAAACATATTGACAAACTATGCCGAAGGCATTGTGAACCCAATCCTCCAATCCATGCTCAACTCATTGAAAAAGAACCCTTGATATCTATCCCAGTTGTGAGCCATGCTTCTGACATGGATACGTATGAACCCGACGCGTCTGAACCCGATGTGTCTGAACCTGATCGTAGAGGGTTGGGACCTGTCCCTTCTGTTCCTCCACCTCCCCCTGAATCTGCTGCTCTCAGCACTCGACCAGCACCCTCACCCCTTTTGTAATGCTCTGCTTGCACGCGTAAGGCACCTGAATGGTTGAACCTCTAGTGATTGCACCTTGCACTAATGTATTGTTATTTTGATGGGGGGGGGGGAAAATCTTGACATGTCCTTTGTGAAGTGACCCAGACATGCATGTGCAGTACCTGTGTACCAGGGAATAAACATGCTGGTCCGACTTGGGTGTTGTCTTGCTTTTCACCCCCTTAATCCTGTAGATATGTCACATCAAGGGATGAATGGTCCAAATCAAGATCCGACCTATCACAAGGCCACAAAACGTAAAGTGTTGTGCCTGGCAGAGGTACGTGTGCTACCGAGTGCCGTTCTAGTTGTGTTTGTTTCCCTGTATTTCTGACGATTTTTCTCTTCAATGACTGGATCTGGGCGTCATGGTGTGCGCCTGTAATCTGGCTATTCAGAGGCTTGGGTAGGGGGATTGCTTGAAGACGGGGGTTCTGCACTCTGTTGTGCTAGAGAGTACAGAGCAGCCTGGCCAATGTGGTAGCACCCAACTCAGATTGTCAGGTCAGTTCAGATCAGGCCAGATCAGATCTCTGACATTATAGAGGTCAGGTCAAGCCAGGTAAGGGAGCATGCACCAGAGCAGCGCGTCGCCGCGTCCACTTTCCGCCGGTACTCCAGGGGCCTCCGTCTGCTCATCCCCCAGGCAGATACTTGGCCCATCCCCATCTCCTTGAGGTGCTGATCAACCTGCTGCAACCAGGAGGCACGTGGTCGGCCCATTGACCTCCTCACTTCACGAGACTCCGTCGCTGAGAGAATCTGGTGAGCAGGATCAGCATCAGGAAAATGAGCCACATCATGCCATACTGCCGCAGCTGACGCTCACGGACCATGCAGGTAACAAATCTCATCCGAGTCTCTCTCAGCAACCGTCGTTGGACAAAAAATCCGACCAGCGATAGTCAAGGATTCTCTGAAGAGACCTGGACAAAGGAATCAAGTCTGTGTCTCAGATTCCTTGTCAGAAGTCCAGGTCTCACATCCACAGAGCAAGACTGGAAGCACCAAGGACCAAGGACTCTACAGGCCTCCTGCGTCATAATTCCTTATATAAGACACATCGAGACGAGAATAAAATGTGTACAAGTTTCCACTGATCGGAGTTCCCTTGGTTCGGCACAAAACACCGATGGAGTGAAACCGGCTCCACGTTGAGGCGGTGTATGAACTGCAGAACACGATTCGCTTCGCTGATTTCGGGGTATGTTTTAAAAGGATTCAGCTCGAGTCGTACTTTCCCCTTTTATCCTGTGTAATTATACACGGACAGTGAAGTTATCGGTAAAAGAGTTTTTATTTGTAGTTTACCGAGGGGAAAATAGGGAGATTAAACTGCGGGTTCGGAAAACAACAAACCGAACGTATCTTTACGTGTTGATGTTGGAAACGTGATGACGTCATCACGTCTCACGTCCTGGAGAAAGGTTCGATGTTTGTATCCAACGATCGGGAACATTACAGTGTACAATGTTTATGGTTCTACACTCGTTTTTATATTGGATATTTATGTACGTTATAACTACCTTGTTTGAATGATTCGTGAGGAGGTTTTAACGAGTGAAGGGATCGAGTTCGATATCCCGTCAATGGAAGATGGAAAACGTGAGGCCGGGAATGTCAATGTGGGGTTTGAATATCACGATGTGAATCACACAGCAGTTACAAGTGGGCTGCTACCAATGGTCGCCGTGCCTGGGCCCCGTTGGTTTATTATGATCATGAACGATGAACACATCGTTTGACTCACCACGTGTTTTATTTGGTTTACCTGGATCCGGTGAACGCAGCTGTGTCTTTTGTGTGAAGAGGTGAAAAATAATAAGAGGAGGTGGGGGGGGGGAGGGGGGCGGGATTTAATGTCAGGCACAAAACGCGCACTCAAAGGAATATTAAATACTAGCCGAAACCCCGTCACAGACGGATTCCGTTCATTCAACCACCCTCACCAGCTCACACACACTCGAGGGACATGGACTCGACAGGGCGTGCTTGCCCCCGCTACTCATGCCCCGCCCCTGCCTACTCATCCCCGCCTTTGCCTACTCATCCCCCGCCCTTGCCTACTCATCCCCGCCCTTGCCTACTCATCCCCCACCCTTGCCTACTCATCCCCCGCCCTTGCCTACTATTCCCCCGCCTTTGCCTACTCATCCCCCACCCTTGCCTACTCATCCCCCACCCTTGCCTACTCATCCCCCGCCTTTGCCTACTATTCCCCCGCCCTTTGCCTACTCATCCCCGCCCTTGCCTACTCATCCCCGCCCTTGCCTACTCATCCCCCACCCTTGCCTACTCATCCCCGCCCTTGCCTACTCATCCCCACCCTTGCCTACTCATCCCCTGCCCCTCCTACTCATCCCCTGCCCCCATTCCCCCCCTGCCCCATTCCCCCCCCCGCCTTCAATTTGCTTACCCGGCCCCGCCCCCGCCTCTTCACTCCCCGGCCCCCGTCTCTTGATTCCCCACCCCACTTGCCCCCGGGCCCCCGCCCCCCCTGTCCACCCCCTCACACTCACCCCGCCTAATTCACCCAGCCCCGCCCACTCATCCCCCGCCCATTTCCCCCCCCGTCTCCTGCTTTCAATTTGCTTACCCCGCCCAAAAATTTGCTTACCTTTCCTCCCGCCTCTTCATCCCCGCCCCCGCCTCTTCATCCCCCGCCCCCGCCTCTTTACTCCTCGCCCCCGTCTCAACGAAAAGTGTTTATTCTGCTTCAGAGTTGAAAGTTGACTATTTGCTACGATGTGGGATGCACTCTTACAGGTACGAAGTTTCTTTCAGTCCAGGTCACAGTACCGAGAAAAACGTGACGCGACCGCTAGGAGGAGCACAAAATTGGTCCTTCAGTATTAATATATAGATTGGGGTTTTTTTTTTTTTGCAAAACTATCGATGTATTTGTTTACACAATGTAATTTTCTTTGTTTCAATTAAACTCCTCCCCTTTCCCAAAAGCTCACCCACATCCCACCTCCCCATCTCCTCGAACGCTCAGCCCTCCGCTTTCCCCCACCTCCTCCCCATCCAACGATCACCCGCACACTCGCCAGCCAACGCTCCGCCCGCACACTCGCCAGCCAACGCTCGCCCCGCACACTCGCCAGCCAACGCTCCGCCGCACACTCGCCAGCCAACGCTCCGCCCGCACACTCGCCAGCCAACGCTCCGCCCGCACACTCGCCAGCCACGCTCCGCCCGCACACTCGCCAGCCAACGCTCCGCTCACACACTCCGCAGCCAACACGCCACCCGCACACTCCCAGCCAACGCTCCACCCGCACACTCCCTGGCCAACGCTCCGCCCGCACACTCCCCGGCCAACGCGCCGCCCGCACACTCCCCAGCCAACGCGCCGCCCGCACACTCCCCAGCCAACGCTCCACCGCACACTCCCCAGCCAACGCTCCACCCGCACACTCCCAGCCAACGCTCCACCCTCACACTCCCCAGCCAACGCTCCACCCGCACACTCCCCAGCCAACGCTCCACCCTCACACTCCCCAGCCAACGCTCTGCCCGCACACTCCCCAGCCAACGCTCTGCCCGCACACTCCCCAGCCAACGCTCCACCCGCACACTCCCCAGCCAACGCTCACCCGCACACTCCCCAGCCAACGCTCCACCCTCACACTCCCCAGCCAACGCTCTGCCCGCACACTCCCCAGCCAACGCTCCGCCCGCACAGTCCCAACAAACGCTCGCCGCACACTCCCCAGCCAACTCTCCACTCGTAGTTTCCCCACCCAACGCTCCACCCCCACTCCCTCCACCCATACGCTCTGCCCACACCTCCTCTCCACCCACACCCCACTCGCCCAAACACTCTGCCCACAGTCCCCCCACCACCCAAATACGCCACTCACTCGCACCGACCCACATGTTGGGGATGGTGTGTTTGCGAAGTGCGAATCAGGTTGGGGTGTTTGTTGGGTGCAGATGTGGATGGGGTGCTTGCGGGACATGAATCGGGATGGAGTGTTTTGGGGGTGTGGATGGGAAACGGGTGCTTGGGAGGTGTGAATGGTGTATTAGCAGGGTGTGGATGGGAATGGGGTGCTTGGAGGTGTGAATGGTGTATTAGCAGTGTGGATAGGGATGGGGGTGCTTGGGAGGTGTGAATGGTGTATTAGCAGGGTGTGGATAGGATGGGGTGCTTGCAAGGTGTGGATGGGTGTTCATGGGGTACGGATTAGGATGGAGTGTTACGTAGCGTGGACGGGATGGAGTGTTTACGTAGCGTGGACGGGGATGGAGTGTTTACGTAGCGTGGACGGGGATGGAGTGTTTACGTAGCGTGGACGGGATGGAGTGTTTACGTAGCGTGGACGGGATGGAGTGTTACGTAGCGGACGGGATGGAGTGTTTACGTACGTGGACGGGGATGGAGTGTTTATGTAGCGTGGACGGGGATGGAGGGTTTGGAGATTGCAGGTGAGGTTGTAGCCAAACAATGTTAGTTTTGCCACTGAAGGTAGATGGAGTTATGTTTTCACCCTTGTTTGTCTGTTGGGTCGCCGAAATAGGTGACCCTTATTGTCAGTAATTCTGTCTGTTTGTTTGGATGTTTGTTCGTTTGTCATCAGCATAATTGGTAGTAAACGTGGGCCGATTTTGACCAAACTCGGGTGGTAGGTACATCTTATGACCTAGTGCTTTGGAAATTGTGATGGTTGCTAGGGACGCTTTGGTTCCCTAGCAACAACCGAAAAACCTTCAAAATCGGTACCGTTCACGCGAAATCAATTCCGAAAGCCATTATCCCACGTAGGGTTATGAAATTTGGCAGGAATGATCTACAGGTGATGCTCTATCAAATACATTCCTGTTTTCGTGATATATGGAATACTTTACCCGCAGCCCCCTACAATTAGGGTATGCGTGAAAATGAAGGCCCCTTGCGACCAGGTGAGTGCATCGATACGAATGAAACTTTGCAGGTTCATGGTACTCAATGAGTACTACAACTTTTCCTCAGGACATATTGACCAATTTCGCTTAGTCAGGGGTCAAAGGTCAATTAGTGCAAAAATCGATAATATGTGAGAGCTGGAGGTGCCTTCGTGCCAAATGCTACTCCTCCTAGGGTTATGGTCGGATGGTCATGAAAATTCACACTAATCGTTGGAAAACATTGTGCACAAACCATCGAGCTGGATTTTCGATTTAGATCTTTGTTCACCCACAGCACCCCTCGAACTTTGGGGATTTCCGATTTCAAACCGCATTTTCGGTACTTTTCATTCAAATGGATACCGAGAGTTAGTATCAGTAGATGGAACTGGATGAGATTTGATATGCATAATCTTAAGGTGATTCCCTATCCGCTATATGACATCCATTTTGCTCTATATCTTGTAGTTTCCATGCTCGGCGACCCATCGCCTCCTACCGGCTTGTTTGTTTGTCTTTCTGTTTGTGAGTATGATATCTCAAAAAATTGTGGACAGTTGCGGAAGAAATTTGGTGGGCAGTTTGGGTGTGTGACAAGGACGAATCGATTCGATTTTGGTGAAGATCTGAATCCGGATACAGATATGAGAATTTTTTGTTTTAATTTCTTCAATGATTCTTCACCATTGAGAGATGGGGCTAAAGTTGATACGTAGCATGATATCTCGAAAAGTGTTGGAAGATTTGTGACAAAACAGGTGGATGAGTTGGTTCTTGGTGACCAGAACAAGGCGATTTGATTTTGGAGTTCCGGATCCAGATCCGGCCTATCAATGGGATAGAAAATGTAAACTGTTCAGTCTGGCAGAGGGATGCGCTCTACCGAGTGTCGTTCTAGTTGATTCTGTTCGGTTCAGACATACCTAGCCACTTTGAAAGAATTGCCAACTTTTTGTTTGATGAGTTAATACCCACTAGAAATGACTCGTAATGTTTGACAAATAATGTTCCACTGGACTGAGCTGTAAAATACACATGACTCGTAAAAATTTGAAGTTTGAAAAAATTGGAAGTCGCTTCACCATCGTGGAATTTGGGGCAGAGGAGGGGGAGGGGTGTGTTCTGTAATCCTATCAACGACCTTGATGAGGTAACATTGGCTGACTCCAATGATAATTGAGGTAACGCCGGTCAAGAGTGTATTATGAGACGAAGGATTCATCACTCCTTGGGTGTCATTTCCCTGGTCTCTGTTTATGCTCCGACTGAGGCGAGTGATCTCACCGTGAAGGATGCATTCCATGCCACGCTGGAGTCTGTTGTTGATCAGTGCCCTAGACGAGATACACTTCTAGTCTTGGGGGATTTCAATGCATCGACAGAACTGATAGGGATGGTTACGAGACGTGTGTTGGTCCCCATGGGTCTGGAACTGTGAACCTGAATTGTGCTAAGTTCCTTGACTTTGCAAGAAGTCATGGACTTAGGGTGGCCGGTTCATGGTTTCAGCGCCCACAAGCTCATCGCTGGCTTGGTATTCCAATGCTGGCGGTGCGGCAAAGGAGATTGACCATGTCCTCGTTGATGGTCACTGGAGGATGATCCAGAACTGCAGGGTCGACCGGAGTGCTCAGTTCCTCATACTGACCACCAGCTTGTTAGCAACTCTGAAGTTGCACCTTAAATCCAGGAGAATGGTACAATCCCAGCCTAGGGTGGATGCTGGCAAGCTCAAGGATGAGAGTGTTGCTGAGGAGTTTGCGAACAGGCTGAGTGGAGATTTGGGGGGTCTGGGTGCATTGGAAGATCCTGAAGAGTTGTGGAGTGCCTTCAAGACCACCGTCCTTGATGTTGCCGGTGGATGTCTTGGAACTCACCGTAGGGCAAAGAAGAATTTTGTCTCTCAAGGGACACTGGATACGATTGACCCGAGTCTTCAGGTCCTTGGTGCTTCCAGTCTTGCTCTATAGATGTGAGACTTGGATTCTGACCAAGGATCTGAGACGGAGACTCAATTCCTTTGGCACCAGGTCCCTTCGGAGAATCCTTGGCTATCGATGTTCGGATTTTGTGTCCAACGAGTGGTTGTTGAGAGAGAGTCAAATGAGATTTGTTACCTGCATAGTCCGTGAGCGTCAGCTGCGGCTGTATGGACATGTATGTGACTCGTTTCCCTACTGCTGATCCTGCTCACTAGATTCTCTCAGCGAGGGAGCCTCGTGAGTGGAGGAGGCCAATGGGCCGACCACGTGCCTCGTGGTTGCAGCAGATTGATCGACATGTCAAGGAGATGGGGATGGGCCAGGCATCTGCCTGGGGGATGGCCAGACAGAGGCCCCTGGAGTATCGGCAGAAAGTGGACGCAGCGACGCGCTGCTCTGGTGCATGCTCCCATACCTGACCTGACCTTGATGGACAATGACCAAACAGTATTTGAGATCCCATGGTCATGAGCGAAGGTTTCAGTTGGGAATTAATGAGAGACCAGTTTTTACTCTGAAATGCAACCTTTTTCGCATTTTCCTCCCCCAACCCGCACGTGTTTCATTTTATACGCCCATATATATATATATATATATCGGGGCGTATTATGTGATACGGTCGTCCGACCGTCCGTCCGTTCCTGTCCAACTCTAACTCCCAAAGTTTTCAACTTTCACGTTTACATATTTGGTACATAGGTGCAGACTGTGGAGACGGTGTGTCGGCGACATACGTTCGTCATCTAAAGTGGTTGCCGTTTTCCATGTAGTAGCACAATTCTGTATGTACTTCTTGTTTTATTTTAAGAGGCAGCTCCATGAAATTTTAACAAATGATAGAGGACTTCCTTCTGAATCTAGAAAGTGTTCACACATTCTTGTAGCTACTATATTGGTCAAGATATGAGGGAACATGTGTCCGTTTTAGGTGCTGAACACCATATTTTTTGCACATCCACGCTGGAAGCTCATTTCAAAATTAAAAGACCAATCGTTAAGGCCTTCACACATTCTGAATTACCCTCCATTAGGACTTGCACACAAAATTTCAGCTTCCTACACCCTTCCTCAGGCCATCTAACAGGCTCCTGTAAGTGGAAAAATCATTCATATGACAGGCTGTGTAAAATTATTGATTTTCCTGCATAATTTTTTTATTTTAAGAGGCAGCTCCATGAAATTTTAACACATGATAGAGGACTTCCTTTGAATCTAGAAAGTGTTCACACATTCTTGCAGCTACTATATTGGTCAAGATATGAGGGAACATGTGTCCGTTTTAGGGGTCTGAATACCATCATTTTTGCACATCCACGCCAGAAGCTCATTTCAAAATTAAAAGACCAATCGTTAAGGTCTTCACACATTCTGAACTACCCTCCATTAGGATGCACGCAAAATTTCAGCTTCCACACCTTCCTCAGGCCATCTAACAGGCCTGTTACTGGAAAAATCACTTATGACCGGCTGTGTAAAATGATTGATTTTCCTGAATAATGTTTTATTTTAAGAGGCAGCTCATGAAAATTTAACATATGATAGAGACCTCCTTCTGAATCTAGAACATGTTCACTCGTTCTTGTAGCTACTATAGTTGTCAAGATATGAGTGAAAATGTGTACTTTAGGGGTCTGAATACTATCATTTTTGCACATCCATGCCAGAAGCCCATTTTGAAACTTCATCACTTGGAGGCTTGTGCTTTGCACACAATGTATTACATGTATGTTAGAACTGGCATGCTAAATTTCAGCTTCCTATACATTCCTAACCCATTTACGGGCTCCTGTAAGTGGAAAAATCACGTGTGATAGGCCGTGTAAAATGATTGTTTTTCCCGCAAAATGTTTTTATTTTAAGAGGCAGCTCCATGAAATTTTAACACATGATAGAGAACCTCCTGCTGAATCTAGAAAGTGTTCACTCATTCTTGTAGCTACTATATTGGTCAAGATATGAGGGAAAATGTGTCCATTTTAGGGGTCTGAATACCATCATTTTTGCACATCCATGCCAGAAGCCCATTTTGAAACTTCATCACTTCAAGGCTTGTGCTTCGCACACAATGTCCTACATGTATGTTAGAACTGGCATGCAAATTTCAGCTTCCTATACCATTCCTAACCCAATTTAACAGACTCCTGTAGGTGGAAGGGTCACTCGTGTGACAGGCCGTGTAAAATGATTGTTCTTCTCGCATAATTTTTTTTTTGTTGGAGGAGGCAGCTCCATGAAATTTTGGCACATGGTGGAGGACTTCCGTCTGAATCCAGAAAGTGTTCACTCATTCTTGTTAATAATGTGTCGGTGAGGTGTTTTTATAGCCCGATATATACAGTATATCGGGCGTATTATGTGATACCGGTCGTCGTCCCGTCCGTCTGTCCGTCCGTCGTTCCTGTCCGCACTCTACTCCCAAAGTTTTCAACTTTCACGTTTCATATTTGGTACATAGGTACAGACTGTGGAGACGGTGTGTCGCGACATACGTTCGTCATCTAAAGTGGTTGCAATGGCAACCAGGATGCTGTTTTCCATGTAGTAGCACAATTCTGTATATACCTTCTTGTTTGTATTGTAATGTACATTGTGTCTTTCTTTCCCTGTCGGTGTTCATGTGTAGATGCAGCATGCCGCAGCAGCACACGAGAGATCTTGTCATCCGGAAGTATTGCTCTGGGTTGAGCGACAGGCATATGAGGAGCTGCTCTACTGGGAGGATGTTATACACAGAGGCCGCCATCTGAGGCCCGATGACTTGCAACGGTGTGTATATTTTGAAAGGAGGGGTTAAATGAAGGCCGAGAGGGAGTGGGGGGTTAAATGAATAATTTTTTTGGAAAACCAGCTGAAGTTCCCGGCGTTGCCCAGTGAAATTCAATGAATTGTTTATTTAAATATTTCCTGTATCACATATTGGGAATGTGGTTTCGTATGAATTGCCAATCTCGTGCAACACAAAATGCGCTTGGATCGCTTTCCCTTCTTTTAACTCCTTTTTGTTAACTTTATTTTTTAAATACAACAAATCGCAACAACCTCAATGGACGATCTTCACAAAACGCATTACTCGATTTCTCCCGGGAAAATCCCAGGCAGTGTACATAAGCAACTTACTCACTTGTGGCTCGAACACAGAGGTGTTCAAATAAACCTGTGCAAAGCAATCTTTTTCATAATCGAGGCCTGAACATGAAGGTGTCGTATGAAACCTGTGTAAAGCAATCTTTTTAATAACAGGGGCGTGCGTAAAACTATAATCATATTTGTGTTGTTGATGACAAATCTCTACACCCTCAATGTACGATCTTCACAATACATATTACTAAAAAAAAGAATGCAGCAGTGTACAAGCACGAGACCTGATTGAGGCCTGGACGCCAATTATGTGGTTTTCAATTAAAAAAAAATTATTATTACTATTATTTTTTAATCAAAACATGGATGAAAGAGGAGGCCATGCAAAGTTCAGAAGCACTGGTTCCTGCAGTGTCCAAATGCATAAACAAACAAACAAACAAACAAACTTTCTTCTCTATATATGAGATAGAAATAAGGTGGAGGGACAAGGAAATGTTTTTCTATAATGTTATGGTTTTGGAAAACTTACCCCAGGGGGAGAAGGTTGTGGGAGAAGGGAAAGAAAGCTGATGTGAAGAAGAAGCAGAAAGGCAAAGAAAAGCACACGGTACGGGCTCGCGCGAGCAGGGACGAGAACGACTCCTGAGCAGATGGCTCAGAAAGCAGAAAGGGTGAGAGAAGCAAAAGGCAGAAAGGAGAAACAAACGGGACAAGCCCACATGAGCAGAAGACTAAAAGACTGAGAAGGCTCGTGAGGGAAGGAACAAAAGCGTGCGAGGGGAAAGAAAGGACGTTTTCATGAGCGGTTGATGTCGAGCTTCTGTGGAAAAAGAACACTCCTTCCACGAGCGTCATCCTGCCCTCTCGATCCGGTCAGCCACGAAGGACGGGGAGGGTGAATGGCGGCACCTCGTTTACGGGAGCCTGAGGAGGAAGAATCTGAGGCAGAGGAGGGTGAGTCGCATATCTGGGATGCCAGAGAGGACTCGCCTACTGGGTCTTGGCATCTCAGGGATGTGGCTGTGTCCCCATCGCTTCACATCGCCACTGCCCATATTCCCCATCCATTTTCCTCTGCATTGTGTAAGGTGAGGGAGAGAAGGAAAGACTGCTTTCCTTTTCTCCATACGTTACTTTTACAGCGTGTTTCAAAAAGAGTGATGCAAGTTTAAAAATTTATTTGCAAAGAAACTGAAACCTCAGCAACGTGAACCAAACATTTCTTGAAAGCTTATGACATGGTATTTTCTATCACTGATTGCTATTGCAGTAAGTCACTGCGAGAGTTAATGAGAGCCCAAGGTCTGAAATTGGCATTAACTCAAAATCCTTGCAATAGACATACTCGGTGTGCCCCTCCGCGGTTCAGACCGGCATTGATCCTGACTCCAAAGTTCTGTCCATCTTTCCTATAGGTCTCATGTGCCACTGATTGGAGGTAGTCTGATACCTCCTGCTTCAGGTCATCCAGTGTGCCATGGTGGTTGGCGTAGACAGCCCTTGGCAGCCCCCCAGAATCAGTAGTCCAGATGCTTCAAGTCTGGGCTATGGGGTGCCCAGTCATGAGCGGTTCCCAGGGCAATGAGGCAGTTTATGAAGAGCTGCCGCAGGAAAGTGATGGTGTCACCAGCTGGATGCGGG
>CM068953.1:204198038-204211661 GCA_035128595.1 Eptatretus atami
ACATAGTGCTTCATTCCAGCAACTACTTTTGCAAAAGTGGAACACCCTAACGTGCAGTCCTATTTTTGTGTGTATAATATTACTATGGATTTCAGAATCGGATCCGACTAATGCATACAAACATGCAAGTCCTCAGACAGTTATTTCCATAAATGTATGTCCAGGATCGACCCATCCCCATGTCTGATGGGATTCTAACTCTGATGTGTTGGAGAAGGGTATAGAACAGATTCCCTTTCTTATGGGATGGCCTTTTTCTCTTTACGACACATTCATACACGCGAGATAGCCGTTAGCCCAACGGAGGCTCGTCTAACTCATTTCCATCAGGACACATTGGCTTGGAGGTGGACGATTTATTTCCACTTTGGAATTGTAGGACATTTGATTAAGCACACCGCGGGCTTTTCCTGAGCAGTTATTCTGACGGTGAAATACGGCTGTGGATCATTTACCTCACTCACCTATCTTTCACTGACGTTTGACACCCACCTCTTTCACCGATGTTGACGTCCACCTTTTTCCATCGACATTCGACACCCACCTCTTTCACCGAGGTTGACGTCCACCTTTTTCCATCGACGTTCGACACCCACCTCTTTCTCCGACGTTGACGTCCACCTGTTTCCATCGACGTTCGACGCCCCGTTTGGCATCTCCATGGATGCTGGCTGGCTCTTGTTCCTGTGTGGCTGAACGAGGAAGGAATGATCGTGAGGTTGACGGTTGGTCACGTGCAACGATGCGCCAATAGGCAAGGTGGATTTGGCTGAAGTCTGCTTGAGGCTCTGCCTAGACTGGTCGCCTATAAAATGGACGGGAGGACCGTTTTCCTGACGGTCTTGTGACAGCTGGGTGATGGTTATTTTCAGCTCCAGTCAGTTGTTCCAGACAGTCGGTTGGTGAGCTGGCGACAGACATACAGTCGGTTGGTGAGCTGGCGACAGCCTTCTAGCCTTACAGCTCTGACCACTGGTGACAGACCACTGGGGTTGCTCCGTACACCCCTGATCTGAATCCTATGAATTTCGTGGAGGCGGAGGGGTTCGAATCCCACTCCTGACACCAATTGTTACTGGGCCGGGTATCGGTGGCAAGCACGACCGCTCGAGGGAGCAGTAGAGTCAGCTCCACCGAACACACCAGAATTGAGGTCGTTCCTTTTGGATAAGTCCGAAAGGCACGGGTCCCTTACTGGGCCATGAATCGCCAATAATTCGACCACGTGGGGTCGGGTCAATTGCCAAATTTCAATATACCTAATTACCCACGCGGACAAAACTGCCGGGGAATTGACACCCTCGACGGACCTCGAGCGGAACGAGCCGTTACCGAGCCCGAACCGTGTGTAACTCGAGCAGAGATTACCAAGGCCCGTCGGACCAAATGAACAATTTACGGCCTCGCTATTTCTCAACACACACCGTGCCAAGCCAATGAAAGAAACACAGAAACGAGCTGGAACATTCAACAAAAGGGATATTTATTTATAATGGGGCAGGGGAACACGCAAGAAGGCAGAGTTAACCAAATAAAAGGAATGCAATTTACACACACGGCACTTAAACGTTTCTACTTAAAAGACGGGCCCACACACAGACACACACCCCCCAAAAAGAAATTGTGGCTGCGGCCTTTATTGATACCCCCAGCTCGGAGGGAAGGTGAGCTGAGGTAAGAGTCTGGCTTGGACCTTCCCGCTTCGTGCGGTTCTCAACGATCTGGCCCGGCGGGACTCAACCCGCAACACGATGCCTCTCAAGCACCAGGTACGGAGGGTAGCGTCGGGCGCTGGCACGCTCCACAGGCAAAACACGCGACGAGGCAGGCAAAGCATGTCAGTGAGGCAGGCAGGCAAGCGATTCTCCTCCGGCTCGCAGGCAGGCGATTCACGGCGGGAAGACTCTCTCACCGGGTCGCCCCCACACAATTTTCCCTTTTTCTTGACAGGTGGGAGGGATCCGTCTCCTGTCATTCCCCTCATTGACAGGCGTGTCGGGCGATCTCCGGCGTCCGATCGAGATTGGTTGGGGGGGGGGGCTCATGTCTCCACCCCTTGACCAGGAAGTTGAGCAGCAACATGTTGTGTTGGCTCCCATTGGCCGAGAGGGCGGGCAGACGTGCTCGCACCTCTCCGATTGGCTAAGAGGGGCACCATGCCCGTATTTGGAGCGAAATCCAAGACGCCAACGTCCGAAGATACCCCGCCTGGCACATTGGACTCCACCCACGGCTGTACTTGACACGCATGTGCGTGGGAAAGGCCGATGGTGAAGAAACGAAGATGGGCGTTGTTGTTTAAGTTCAAAATGTAATAATCCTAACTATAAAATAACTCAGAGCGCATGTACAATTAATCACCCATTAAACATAGGACGGGACCCTAATATTGTTGCGGAAATGGGCCCTTGGTGGGTTATTAAATATAGGATTAGCCCAGATCCCCCCCTTAAATGCATGTTTAGCCAGGTTGTTTCGTAATCGGACGTTACATGTGTGTCGGAAGGTGTAGCAGGCTGTCCAGTGTTCATACAGTGGTGGTGTACCGAGAGGCGCCTTCTTTTTCCTTCCCCCCTCCTAACCAGCCCCCACCCAGCGCCCTGACAGAGTCAATCAACCAGACATGCCAACAACCCATTGGCGGAGAGCTGCTGCAAACTCGAACAATGGACCAATCATGTGTCCCCGGGGGTGGTCCGAAAAGCCCGCCCCAAAAGGCAAGACCAACGGCTTTTTGCTGTCTGCGATCTGCTTTATGAGTGACTCGACGAGCTGTTCCCCCTTGGCCATGGATCCAGCATGCAGGTCGTCCCCAGGTTCATCCTGAGTCCAGCCACGGGGTCTCTGACTGTCCTTGCTCCCTGCACGGCTGGACCACATCTTTTCATCCCATCGATCCGCCTGCGGAGCCCAACGCCCAGATTTGGCCTGGTCTGCTGTACAGGCCAGGTCTGGATTTGCATACTGGACCTTGTGGGGAGCCAGCTGGAACACACCAAAGATCTTTCGCTCTTGTGCCGTCGACCTTACGGGGGCTGGACGCGCCATGGCTACGTGCGTGAGCGGGGCCGCTAGGAGTATGTCGCCGCCATCTTGCCACGCTGCATGCTATAGCTGGGTGCTCAAATCCGTTGACATCGGCTTGTCACGATCCACATTCGTGCCTTCGACACTTGTCCTCTCGTCCATGAGGCGCCACCAAGTACTCCGTGTCTTGTATGCATGTTGTCCAGGCCTAAGGTTTATTTTGTTATGGCCCCTTGCGAAACCCGTATCCGTAGCTCCCTAGATTAGGACGGGTTATAGATGAATGATAACGTTCGTGAATGCTTTGCTTGTGTCGTGTTCCCCCGATGTTTCCCCAATAAATCTGGCTGATTCATACGAAATTTGCCGCCGTGAATTTATTCGTGTCGCGCTGAAGAACAATCGCTCGATTTGTATTTCAAACCAAACTGGCTACGGACTGCGGCAGACTTCGCTCGGTCTCTGATCAAACCCAGTCTGTAGCCGGGGTGTATATCCCCAACTGGCAAGGCACAGGGGTACTTTGGTATCGTGATCTTAGTCGTGTGACCCGAGACCTGTGCCGAACTAGCCGGCGTTATAACCCCTGAGACGGCGGTGCTGTTAAGTGCCGCCGAATCTTCAACAATATAACTAGAAACACATACTTACCGATATAGCTGATCTATAGGACCTGGCTGTTGTGTGCAGTAAGCTTCCAAATTCGCAACAATATTTAGTTTTTAGCTGCCATCCACCTTCCTGTGTAGCTTCCTGAAACCCAGGGATTAACCCCCTTTTTCCAATCAGAAATTGGTTTAAACTATCACAGCATTTTTCAGGAACGTAACCACCGTGACATTTAAGGGTTTCCTGTATTTCTCTTTTTTTCTGTACCTTATCTTTGCTGATTTTTCATTTGTTATTTTAAATGATTCTCTCCCCTCCCTTAGTTAGTTGTCTAAATGTGTCAACGTGTCAGCCTTCATGGGACATGTGTGTGTGTGTGTGTGTGCGTGCGTGCGCGTGCGTGCGTGCGTTAAAGTCATCCCAGTAAAGTGTTGTGTTTATTTATTTTGCCTATGCTATTGCTACTCGTGAATGATTATTCCATTGAAGCTTGTATAAGGAAGCTGCTCCTGAATTCATACCATAGAAAAAACTTCCTGCATGGAGGAAACAACCCAATGGTGTAAAGGGTTATGTCGCCAAGACCAAAGTGTGTCTTTGCTCATCACCCCCCCCCCCCCCCAACCCCATTCTCTCTTCTCCCGCAAAATTGTGCAAACTTTCAAAAACCACTCGGCCAGCTTGCAGGCTTCAGCCCAGCAGTCTGGAAATAGGACGTTGGGTCGCTGATGTCACCACCTGTAATACTCGTAGTCGAGAGTGACATTTTGGGATCCCGGTTCGAATCCCATTACCTGTAACAATATTACTTCATTCAGTGCAAATCTTTCCATCATTGTTGTAACTTATTTGGTACAATTTTTTGATGTGATCTTTTTATTATTATTTATTTTTATTTTTGTTTTTTTATTTTTCCTGAGCTTGGAGTTTCCTCTGCTGCTCTTTCCGTCGAGCCTTGTCTCCATGGTCCTCACTTTCCTGAGCTTGTACTAACAGCTACGAGGATCTCCGCTCATGGTACGATGACTACTGCCACAAAGAAGAGGTACGGTACCAGGAACAGCTGCGTGTATACGATTTTGAGATGCAATACTGGGAGGACCTTCAACGTTATGAGTCCGAGATGCGTTTGTGGATGCATCAGTCCAAAAAGAGGAGGGAAGCATCGGACTCGCTTCAACCAGAACTGCCTCATTCACCTTTCTCTGCAGGCTTGGTTAGTCTCCACTGACTTTTGGTTCGCAGTTTGTTAACTCTAATCATGTACACCCCAACTTGCATGTCATGTGCCTCAACAAGCATTGTGTTTTTTTCACTAAAGGTGCCCCGGTCATCGACCAATGACGACAGACATGTCATGGCCAAGCACTCGGCCATTTACCCACAGTCTGAAGAGCTCGAAGCTGTGCAATCATTTGTTAACACCATTGAACACGCACTCACATTGCTGGCTGATGGGAAGAAGAGCGACGATTCAACACTCTCCTCAGCCATCGACGCTAGCTGTATAAATACTGAAGCTGATTCTGATGAAAGGTGAGGCTTTGGGTTAAACCTTCATATCGTCTTTGCAATTTCTTTCCTGTCGTAAAGAAATAGTAATTTGATGAATGATAGAAATGGTGTTTGAAGAACCTAGGCATGAGCTTTTGAGGTTCTTAAGCAGTTTTTAGAAAGGGTGAAGGTAAGGTAGCTGGCCCAAAGTGTGTCCATATGGAATTTGGAGTACTTTCACAAACTTTTCAGACAGTTGTGTTGTTTTTGTGATTGTTTCTAAAATTGTACTTCATCAACTTCTTGTTCTTTGCAATGTGCACTTGTTTGTGTCATAATGAATGACTATCTTCTGACTTTTCAACAATATATTTTTTTAAAACTTGTCTTCCACCCACCACCTGACAACCACCCTTCCCAATGAACACAAGTGCTGAGTGTTCAAGTTCCCGGCAGTCGTATGGCGTCGTACGAACTGGAGCAGTGGCTAACGGATTGCTTCTCCATGGAGACACACGTCTTGATCTTGTGCTCATCTGCAAGGACAAGCCTACCCGTTCGTTGCTCATGTCAATTTCTCTCAACCTGCCAGAACAGCTTAAAGTGAGTGAGTTATATGGCTTTGAGCAAAGATCTTGGCTCAAATGCATTGCATCCCATCTGACCTTTTTAACTGAATAAAAAAATCACTTTTCTGAAAGAAAGTCGGTGCATAATTACTTCCATTAAATACAGAAAGCACAAGTAAATTACAAAACACTAGTTAAATTAGCATTCGTACACAAGGTTTCGAGAAGAAGCAAAATCACTGAGGGTGGGAGAGAGAGAGACAGACAGACAGACAGACAGCACACGTATGGCAGAAAGCATGTGGTGATAATGAGCAACACATCTGACACACTGGAGGTATGGGCACGAGACAACAAATGCAGGAAGTTGATTGCACAATTGAGATTGTTGAGGGATGAATGAGTAGTTGTGAAAGCTCAGTTTAGAATAATTGGGGAGGGTAGCTATGTGTGGGATTCTGATTAAACAAAACGCGTTTTACCTGTGAGGACAGATGAGAGTGCGGGGGGAGTCATGATGGGACTGACCTGCCCCTGGATCGTTGAGATTGTGCCCATGTTGAGATAGTCGTCAAATGAACAAGAAAAGGCGAGTTTGTGGAACAGAAAACTCAGTAACTTGTTAATTGTGAATAATAACATTGGGTTTAGTCAGCGCGTAGATGGAGGTGGGGTGTCTGAAGGTGAAACAATCCTTGGTAAATTGTGTCAGACAAGGTAAAATGGAATCATCAGGAGGAACCTGACTTGGTAAAGATGGAATCCGGCGGAACCAGATTAGGTAAAGATGGAATCGGGAGGAACCACACAAGGTAACGATGGAATCGGGAGGAAACCCACTAGGTATAGATGGAATCAGGAGGAACCCGACTCTGAAAAGATGGAATCAGGAGGAACCCCACTCTGTAAAGGTGGGATCATCAGGAGAAATCCCACGAGGTATAGATGGAATCAGGAGGAACCAGATTAGGTAAAGATGGAATCCTGACAAAAAAACCCCACGAGGTAAAGATGGAATCGGGAGGAACCCCACTTGGTATAGATGGAATCAGGAGGGAACCCCACTCTATAAAGATGGAATCAGAAGGAACCCGACTCTGTGAAGATGGAATCAGGAGGAACCCCACTCTGTAAAGGTGGGATCATCAGGAGGAATCCCACTAGGTATAGATGGAATCATCAGGAGGAACCTGATTAGGTAACGATGGAATCATCAGGAGGAGCCTGGATAGATTCAGTTTTCAGCTGCTACTCCTCCACCTTTGAACCCATTCAGGTGAGCCTTACAAAATTATTTTTGTAAAAATTCACTTCTCCTTTGGAACTCAGATGGAGAGATTTCAGCAGTTGTTCCCCATGCTCAAATGCAGCAACAGGTACAAGCTACCAGAGGTGTGTCAGCAGGGAAGCATAATCAACACAGCATCAGGATATGGTGCAAACATAATCAAATGAAAGACCAAAAACAGTCCTGGAGTCATCAGAAGGAACTCGAAGAAGCAAAGACCAAAGGCAGAGTGATCAGAAAGAACCTGGAGAGGATTCCAGTTTCAGCTTCTCCTCAATATGCACAAATGTTGACACGTAACCCGCAGTTGATACTTTTTACACCACAAAACTCCAACTGATTTATTCCGACAAGCGAGATCCTAATTTGCCTCACAAAAATTAATATCTCGTGTTTGTGGTGGGGTAGAAAATGACTAAATCCCCAGTGGAACACAATTTCCCCCTCTTCCAGGTATGAACGGTTATTTGTCAAATGTGAAATGTGATATGACTAATTTGATGAATAAGTGATGTTTTAAAGGATCAGTTTGGCTTCTCCGTTTAAATCCAGGCTCCCCCTACGTTCGTAGATATGATTTTTCTTTTGTATTTGTTTATATCGCATTGGCAGGATGTGCATATCCCTCTTTCCAGACGCTTTGCTTGTAATGCGTGCTGAGGCAGGTGGCGGCACAGGGTAAAGAAGAGTATGAAGTGAAGGCAAACCCTGATGATGCTGCCATTGAGGTAACGGCCCTGAGTTCAAAGCTTACGATTCACATCACGCTCACAAGCCCTGCTATGCGACAAGATGGTGAGAACGGAGGTGGGATTACACGTTTTGAGTATATAGCTTTCGGCAATGGAGTTTCGACACCATGTTTTAAGATTCGTCATTTTGACTGTGCTGCCAATTTTCATGTATGTTTGGTAGATTTTATGAAGTCGCTAATTTTAAATTTCTTTATCACCATAAATTTGACCTTGAGTGGCAAAGATATCCACCATCTCTCAACAAACAGATGTTTTACAACTCGTATTAATGGTTGACATTTATTACGTCAGAAATTTCATCATTTGCGACTTGAAACTCGTTTCCATTCTTCATGCTGTCGTCGTCGTAACCACGTTGGGAAGCGAGTGTTCCCTTGTCAGATCCAGATTTTTGATGAAAGTCATCAGTTTTGCTAATCGTGCTACGCAGACAGATGGTTACCGTCGAGGTTGTATTTTTGTTTTGGAATTTGCCAAAAATGACACAGCAGTAATATGAAGATGAGGGTTCTGGTCCAAATTGAAAAATTGGAAATAATCTTACAATAAAAATAATTAATTAAGATATATATGATCAAAGCTCGAGCGATTTTGAAAAATGCCAAAATAAGCACTTAATTAAATATGACTATCAAATTAAATCGGAACAATACCAAAATTATTGAACACACACTGTGTGCGTGCGTGCGTGCGTGCGTGCGTGCATATCCTCCGTAACTCCAAAACCATGAAACCTTGTGGCATGACACTTTGCATGCATACTAAGAGAATTCCAAGGGAGTGAATGAATGAAAACTGTGTATTTGTGTGAATTTAAACACCCCTTTTTGAAGATATTTAACAGCTTACCTTCATGAAAGGCTTATTCTTGGTCAGCCCACTTCACCTCGCAGGGGTCTCAGCCACCATTCTGATTCGGCCAACGAAAAATGCCTTGCTTTGGAAACACTATCTCGTCTCATGGACTAATTATAATGTATAATCAAAATATGATTTCGGATTTGAGGATCGGATCTCGTGGACTAAATAAGTGTCGAAATCTGGAGTGAAATATAAAAATGTTAAGAAATTACTGATGCGTATAAGCATATTTATTTAAGGAAGGCTATGATCCCACCTTCTCCATATTTACACAAGAACATGTGTAATTTCCAAAGCATTAACCTTAACTTTTTCTCCTGTTCCGACAATTGTATTGAGTGAAGAAAAGATTAAGGACTGTTCTGAAAGTGTAACTTAAATGAGTGCAACAAAAATAGTTTTCAAGTGGGTGAAAGCTCCTGCGGCACCGAGCAGTAGGCGTGATGACCGCGTCTCGGTTCTCCGTGGGGAAATCCCCGGAGTTTGAAAAGCAAAATAAATTTGAGGATTTGAGTGTGTCAGGCGAACTATGAGTTCAAGAGAGAATTGAAAATTGTTTTGAGTTTCTGCAAAGCAATGCATCCTCACCACACAGCAGGATGTCCGAGAGGTACGCACATTCGCTCTAAGCTGTCTAGCATCAGTTTGAATCTCAACCCAGCTTTCAACTGTCATCCCGGTCTTTCACAGGCAGGGTGATTAATTAACGTGCGTGCCGTCCCTCAGGTAGACATTAAACTGGTGTTGCATCTGCTAGAATTAGTTGGTGGACATTAAAGATCCCTTCGTGAAGAGCAGGGGAGCTATCCCCATCATCCTGACCAAATTACAAATTACTGCTCTAACCTGCAGGGGGCACTGCATCAGCAACACTGCCACACCCTCAGTGAATGATGTTACTTGTAGCCTTGAAAAAAAGACGCATGGGGAAAAAGAAATAAATGGCTGCAAATGAAAAAATGAAGACGACCAGACCCCTGTATAATATTATTTATGTTATGGTCATAATATTTTAGTTCATTTACTCTTTGAAAAATTTCCACTCAATATTTTTTCTATCAGGAATGCATTCCCCATTTAATACATTTCAACGTCAACGGCATTTTGAAGTTAGATTTATTTGATTTTGATGTTGTCCAGGAACGCACCTATGAATCTCTCCCTTCTCCTCTCTCCCCTCTCCTCTCTCCCCCTCTCCCTCTCCTCTCAACTCTCCTCTCTACTTTCTCCCCTCTCTCTCCCCTCCTCTCTCTTCTGCTTCCCCTCTCTCTCCCTCTCTCTACCCCTCTCTCTCCTCTCTCCCCTCTCTCTCCCCCTCTCTCTACCCCCTCTCTCTACCCCCTCTCTACCCCTCTCTCTACCCCCTCTCCCCTCTACCCCCTCTCCTACCCCCTCTCTCTACCCCCTCTCTCTACCCCTCTCTCTACCCTCTCTTCTACCCCTCTCTCTACACCCCTCTCTCTACCCCCTCTCTCTCTCTCACCCCCTCTCTCTACACCCCCTCTCTACCCCCTCTCTACCCCCTCTCTCTACCCCCTCTCTCTACCCCCTCTCTCTACCACCCTCTCTCTACCCCCTCTCTCTACCCCCTCTCTCTACCCCCTCTCTCTCTACCCCCTCTCTCTACCCCTCTCTCTCTCTCCCCTCTCTCTCCTCTCCCTCCCCTCTCCCTCTCCCTCCCCTCTCTCCTCTCTCCTCTCCTCTCCTCTCCTCTCCCTCCTCTCCTCTCCCTCTCTCCTCTCCCTCCCTCTTCTCTCTCCCTCTCTCTCCTCTCCCTCTCTCTCCTCTCCCTCTCTCCTCTCCTCTCTCCTCATTCCAATCAACGAAGCAACTGGTGGTGTTTGCAAGTCATAAATATATTGAAGATTAATATTGTGGAGAAAACTCCATTTCCCATCAGGTTTCAAATGTGACAGAGTTATATCATTTATTCACACACACGTATGGAGAGACAAGCACACACAGTATCTTCAGAGAATATCTCTGCCTGGATCTCCGGTCTGATGTTTTTTTTTTTTATTCACTCAAGCAAGCGAGGGTGCGGTTACATAGCGTGGGATGGTTGAACAAAACAAGATACACCTTGCGATAAAACTCAGTATCAGTGGCACTTGGCACAGTGATGGCGTGTCAGCAGAACTTTGGAGATGGCTTTTGTTCAAGCTACCATGTTCAATAACGTGACAGCTACACTCCGACATTAAAGTGAAACAGACTGTGGAAAAGATTTGTTGTGGGACACGATGCTCTGAGCCAATGGAAATGCCTTTGGTCAGTCTTGGAATTCAGACTTTGTCGCCTAGTTTTGGGGTGACCTTCGGTTATGTTGGTGAATGAGTTGAGCCTTGAGCAAGGTCAGCATTTCCCATAATAAATCGTTCCTCCAGTTCATACAAATCAGACATTTTACATAAACAACTCTGTAAAGCCTTTTCTCTTAACTACCCGGGCAGCCTGCACGTCCAAATGGTGTATGACCTTTAACATTCATTTCTCACATCCCTTTCTCCTCTGGCAGTCCATAGCAGGCAGATATGGGTTGAGTAATAAAATGGAAAAGTACAGACAGTTGCATTTAGTCACATAGCACTGTGGCACGCCATGTTTCCAATATAATTCATTAATGTATTGCAATTCATTACTATCAAGAGTATACATGTATATGTTTGTGAGCGTATGTGTAATATGATGTAGCTACGTGTATGTACCAGTATGAGTGTGTGCGCATGAGCGATGTGCAAAATCAAATCACTTCTACAATATGATGGGAAGAAATACCCCTCCTACCCCCGCCTAATCTTCCTGTTGCTCAATATGTTTGTGTTTCCTTATTTACCATAAAGAATCCTGATCTTTGTGTTTTCATCATGTATACTATGGTGAAACTGTTCTTGATTTTCTTCAAATTAAATTATTAAATTCACTGTTTGCTTATAGTGCTTCCACATATATCATTATCCCCACCAAGCAGATAATATTCTTCCTATGAGACTGATTTAATTATTGTAGGTTTACTTTAAATGGCCCATTATACCCTAAATTCATAATTTATCCCCAAGGTTTTATTCTCATGAAAATGATACGTCGTCCTTTATAAAACCTCATAATAATTGGAACATAGAATTGTGGATGACCTGATATTGCAGCGACCATTTCTGTATATCTACCATACAGAGCTGTTTTATTTAAAGATATGTTTTGATAAATCATTTAATCTCAACAAGTCATTTGCCTGTGTAGGACTTGGATAATCAATTTTTTTTTAAAGATGAACACTTGGATAATATAAAAAATTTTATTTCGATATTTTGTGTTATACTTTATTTCTGTTGCTGAGCTTGAGCTTTTCTATAATAATTGGATAAATCGGTCTTCAACTTTTGGGATACACCGAAAATAGATCCCTCCTTTCCAACATGTCATTTTATATTAGATTTATGAGAACATTGTAAAAATCCTGATGATTGTTGAGATGAAAACGTACGTATAAATGTAATTCCACAACATTTAGAATGAAAGCCCTGTGTTTGAAATGTCTGATAAACATCGTCTTTTTAGAATTTAACAACTTCACCAGCTAGTGGAAGACCATAACTCTCAAAATAATATGATATTTGTCCATTCCCATTTTTATTTTCTCAGTCTTAATAATAATACGCTTGTTCGTGTGTGTGTCCGTCTGTCTATCGAACATTCCGTTTCACCCATTGATTGGACAGTTCGCCTGATTCAACCCACAATTTCTCCTTAGGGATGGGGGGGAGGGGGAATCATATGGTCGCCATGTTGGTACCCTCCTGCTATGCAAAGGCAAAGACATCTTCGGCGCTATCATATTGACGATCGCCATGTCCTCCCTTTTAGTAAAACTACCAAGGCGACAGCTAAAAGGTTTTTTAGCCGACGGGCATCACGGGACTTGTCAAGATTGGCCTCAGCGATCGAGGCAGCTGTGCGGTTAACTTATAGCACTAACCACGGGAGAGGCATCTACCGCAAATAGCGATGTGGCATAGTCTCTGAAAGAGCAGGTTTTGGGGTCGCTTGATAGAGAACGTTCGCATGATTCGAGGTTGTAAGACCATTAACGTAACGTGGAGATTGGGTTATTATTCATCTAATTGAAACTCAATATGCTAAATTGAAGGTTTATAGTCAAAACTTTTCTCGGTGATCGAAAAACAGACCGGAAGTTACCGAAGATGCTATGACGTCACATTCTCCAAAATTTCGTGAACATTCGGAAACAGCGTGTAAACAATGGCGAGATGCGAATCAGAGAGTGATTTCAGCGGCGATGAAATTGATGTGTTCATTCCGATATTGCGAGGACGAGTCGGAGGAATGGGAATTTATACTATGGAGTTTCTGGCCCGAGCCATATAAATTTGAGCCACTTGCAAGTGCCAAAATGGCCTATTCGTGTACAAGTGGCAGGACTGACTGCCCGGCAGTTCACACTGACAGACTCCACCAGACAGATTGGTGGTAGATTTTTTTCTTGTCGAGCATAAAATAATGTAAAGTTTGATTGTCTGTGATTGATATAATAATTTTTTTAACCCTCTAGTAGCCTGGTGTTGGCTCATTGTTAGGGTGGTGGCTTGGATCCTTGGTCCTGAGTTCAAGCCCCGTCGGCCGCTGAATTAATCACCAGGGGTTGACTCAGCCTGTCATCCTTCAGGTCGGCGAAATGAGTACCGAGTTCCAGTGTGTGTACTGGTAGAGGGCACTGCATCAGCGACACAGTCGCGCTTCAAGAAATGATAGCTACCCGCGGCAGCTAAGCTGCCATATACGACCACCACCAACCCTCTAGTCACCTCTAAGAAGTCAGAAATAGAATGAATCAATAATGGACCCAAATATAATGGACCCTTGGTGTTGAAGTCTTTCTGACAGCTGAGCTCGACCCCAGCGAAAGTGATGATGGCGTGGCCGATGGGGAAGAGATTCTCAGCTGCGTTCCCCATTACGGATTACAACGCACGGACTTCCGGATAGTGATGACTTACTCTAT
>CM068953.1:204213358-204224541 GCA_035128595.1 Eptatretus atami
TTGAATGCTCAGAGCCCATCTCATCACAAAAAGCTTTGAACAAGTGGTGATTCAGTGCTCGGGCATGAATGAAATTAACAGCCTCAATAACTTTCTGCAAAACCATTTACAGATTTTCAGGAAGGGTTTTCGCAGCTAATGCATATCTGTGAAGAACACAAAATGCATTATCACATGGGGTGCCTTTGTTTACAAGTGCAGTGAAGCCTGATCTAACTCCCATCATCGCTGGAGCTTCATCAGTACAAATTGTACCAACTATGTCCCATGTGAGATTGTTCCTTCAAAGAAGTCTTCTATTTTCTGCATTATGTCAGCAGCTTTGTGGTTTGTTGGAGAGTTTCACAGAAGAAAATTCATCCTTCAGTTCTTTGCACATATGTACGACAAAAACAAGCAGTTGTGAAAAATTAGCAACATCACACGGATTCATCAAGTTGCAAATTTTTTTTGCTGGGCTAGATTTGATCTGTTCAATAACTTGTTGACAAATATCTTGAACATTTCACAAATAGTCGATGAATTGTGCATTAGAAAGGGAATGTCTTGAATCTTCTGTTTTGCATCTTCCCACATCCATGTTCAACCATGTCTAAGGCACAAGGTTTAATCAACTTCTCGGATGTCGTGAGTTTCTTGCCTTTGCATTCGCTGTGCTACGTGATGGGACGCTGCAAGCATTGGTTTCTTGTTAGATAGGAAGCCATGTTTGGCAGTGTTCTCTGCACGCCCTAAACCTAGCTCTCTGCCTCCAAAGTAGCATGGTCATCAGATGCATGGCAGGATGTGTAGCTTCCAGGTGCTGTTTTAGTATTGAGGTTTCAATGAGCCATTTCCAAGAACTTTAGAGGACAGCAGACACTGAGGCTTATCCATGCCATCTTCAACAATGAAGTCAAAGTCATATTGTACATAGGTATTGTCCGCGTTTGTTGAGGGGGAGGGGGTATCTATCACAATAGAAGCAGATAGAAATGTATAGAGTAGCGTGGTCTGTGTACGGGTAGTTACCCAATCTCAATGTAATAAGTAGGGATATTTCAGCTTGAGGAATGTCTTGCTTGTTTGTGCACCATACAGGGGGTGGTGCGTGGTAATAATTAGGGATTATGGTAAGCAAATTGTGTGTATAAACCACTGTGTAAACCTCTACCTGGGGTGCCGGGAGACTTTGTAAGAGAGAGGGGGGGTTGAGCTTGGATCGCCTCCAGAGCAAGGGGAGGAGCGTTTTGTCGACTCCTGAAGGGCGGAGCCTGGATCGACTGAGAGGTGGAGTTTTCGTTGCCGACAGGAGGGAGGAGCTGACAAGGGCGGGGAGGAATTGTGTGAGTCTGAGAGGTTCATGAAGTGTGAGGGCAATCAAGTCTGAGATTGAAGTGTAAGGACAATCAAGTGTGAGGAGCCTGAGGAGAATGTGGCTTGTTAGGAGAGGAGGTCGTCCTGTTTGCCTGCCTTCATGCGGAGCCTGTTGGTCGACCTGCCCATGTGCCTTTGTCTCTTCATCGTCCTGCCCATCACCTCATCATCCCTCCTTATCGTCCTGCTGTTTGTCCCTCCTCATCGCCTGCTCATGGCTGCTCCATGCCCATCCTTCCCCAGCTCCCACCAGAGCTGAGTGCCCTGGTTTTGTCCATTTCCCGTCAGTGATTGAGTCCGGAGTGATGTGCCTTCGTTTCTTCAGATTCATTTTTCCCTCACTGTATACAATTCGTTATTTATTAATTGTATTTCTTTCCTTCCCATCCCAACCCGCTGTCATCTCCTCACGATCACCATCCCTGGTTCTTTTTATTTGCTTGTGCTTTTGGAATAAACCCGTGGTTTTAAAAGAGCTTTAAGGTTCTCGTGTTTCTCTCATGACCGGCGCGTGTAGTCCGCCATAATTCGGAACGTCTCCACAGGAGTTTAAACTGTTTGGGACATCGTGGGATTCTAACCTCCCGCCACGACGAGCTCGACGTTAGTTGAGCCGTTGACGCTATAGTATGTATCTTGGCAGAGGCTACAGTAGCAAAGGCTATTATAAACCAGAGACATCCAGGTATTGGGGAGCAATTTAGAAGTGGAGATGCTGTCAAAACAGCAAATTGATACTTTACTGGGTATTGGTTCAACAATTCTAAAACACAAAAACCTCATAGGCTGAACCGCTTCTGCCATGGGGGTCTGTTGTGGGTGCTTTATAGAGTTGAGTCAAAAAGATGCTTAAAGGGAATCCCATAAATTGCAAGCAATCAAAGACATTTAAAAAACGGTAAAACAACGATCTCAACAAGAAAGGCAGAAAATACTGCGAATATGAGGGTCAGGGTTTCAAAAGTTCTCTGAAGTTATTTTTATTTTTATATTTTAATTTCAATTTTTATACATGAACTAAATAAATACATGATGGAAGCGATTGATAGTATCTACGATTTGGACGATACTGTTATCTCAAACTCCACTAAAAAATGAAGAGGATTACTTCAAGGTAAATGTGATAACTGGAACAGACTGGAATACAAATGGGACAAAAAACTTTTAAACAAATAATAAGCTTACTTGAATCTTGCCGATCGTTTCTTGTTATGTAAGCTTGCATTCAACCAGGCTACTGAAAACACGAATGCCACACTCGGAAATGATTTCTGAAAAGTGTTTCCGAGTGTTTATTTGTATATTAGAACTCAGAAAGTTGAAGTGGTTGATTATGTTTCTGCTACATCTGAAATGATAAAATTTACACTGTTCATTTAGTGATGGAATGGGTAAAGGGGCTGTCGAAGGTTTTATTCCTGATATGGTAACGGGAACAAACATTGACCCCTGTTATAGTCAAAGAACGGGAATGTCCAACGATTATACAAAAACAGGCAATAGCTGTTACCATAGCAGTTCTAATTGAAGGTATACTTGGATTTTGTGATTATGATAAAGTTATATGCCTGGTGTTGACTTAATGGTTAGGCTGGTGGGCTTGAGATCCTTGGGTCCTGAGTTAAAATCCCGCTTGGCTGTTGAATTAATACCAGGTGGGGTTGACTCAGCCTATCATCCTTCCGAGGTTGGCAAAATGAGTACCATCTTGCTGGGATTATTGAGCCATTTGAGTATCCTGCGACGGAGTGGCGACCTGCCAAAGATTGTGCCCAATAGCCCAGGAGACTACTTCGGCAGCCCCAATACTGTTCAGATTGTGGTCCCAATGGATTTGGATTTAAAAAAAAATTTGGATACAGTTATATATGGACTAAAAATTCGACTTGAACTACAAAGAAATGGTAATGAAAATCGACTGCTTTTTGGCATTGGTCATGCTTTCGCTGATGATAATAAATTTGTTATTAAATGAATGAGTTGGTTTTTCAGTGAAATATCTATCTATAATTCCAGCAATGTGTGTGTGTGTTGTGTGTGTGTGTGTGTGTGTGTGTGTGTGTGTGTGTCTGTGACCGCGTTTTCTCGACAACCACTGGTCCGATCTAATTGAAACTTGCCAGATATATTGCTGGGGACCTGAGGATGTGCTTTTTCAAGGTTGATATTAATCGACAAGTGCTTCCCAAGTTATGGCCATTTATTTACCAACCAATGACAAGACACGTTGTTGCGTGGGCGTGGCCAATGGGGAAGGGAAGCTCAGCCGCGTTCCCCATTACGGGTTACAACGTACGGGCTTCCGGAGAGTGATGACTTCGTGTATTCGAATAATTTCTCGATTTCTTATGCGCATTTATAGATAAACACAATGGCCCAAGTTATGATCGTTTTCATATTAGACGGTGCATAAATTTCGGTAACATCAGAGTGCTGGTATGCTCCGAACCAGGAAGTATTTTTTTTTTTCTCTCTCTTCTCTTCTCTTTTTGTTTTTCCTTGCCACGACATTGCGAAAAGGTAAAATACGTTGGCGCTAATTGAATAATTGGGTATTAAAACTAAATTGCGAATAATCGTAACTGCGAATAATATGCGAAGTTCCGGGCCACGCACGTATGGGCACGCGAGAGCGAGAGAAACGGCCTGTGTGGTTGTTGTTTGTTGCTCGCGGTTTGAATATTTATTTATAAAAAAATTTTTTTTTTTATTTTTATTTTTTTTATGTGCACGTACTAGTACTCCTAATCTGAAAATGGAAGAGATGTTGAATGAAAGACTTAACTTTAAGAAACCACTAAATGTATCATACCTGAAAAGATTGTGTCAGCATCTAAAACTAAACCAAACTACCTACACGTGGAATTTGGATGTTCTTGAAGGAAAGCCACGATACATACAGGCTATTTTATAGAAATCAGACGGAGATACTGTGTCTGATAAGAATAATACGTTGAGTGATAATGCTAAGGTGAAACAACTTAAAGTTTCTCGCAATGGAAAATTTTACCCATGAGAAAAGATTCGAAGTAGATTGGAATAAAAACGATTTTTTGGAAGCTTGCATGTCTCATCAAAATGTGTGAAAGCAACGATAATGAACAGGCTATTTTAGATATTGTTGCTTTTAAAAACCTATATACAATCTATGCGATTGATTAGAGTGCTCAAAAGGAAATGATAAACATGATATTGTCATCACATTCATGTGGATTTATAAAGGGGATACTTCTCTACATATCGACAGAGGAGAGGGTGAAGAAGTCGATGCATATTGTCTACTTTTGAAAGAAACTGAAATGATAATTAATGTAGGAAATAGTGTTATGATTAATCTTACATGGACGATTTTTGCTATTTTTTGATAAATTTAGAAGATGGGTCGTAAAGTGCCAACAGGAGTACAGTGTATGTTAATCAAATAATTTTTAATAAAGTAGAATTATATTTTCAAAATCTGTTCTTGTGTATGGCAGCTTAGCTGCCGGGTAGCTATCATATCTTGGAAGCGTGGCTGTACCTCTGATACTGTGCCTCTCTACCAGTTCACTGGTACTCATTTTGCCGACCTCGGAAGGATGACAGGCTAAGTCAACCCCCACCTGGTGTTAATTCAGTGGAAAACGGGGCTCAAACTCAGGACCCTAAGATCCCAAGCCAGCCACCCTAACCATGAAGCAAACACCAGGCTTGTCTTCAAAATAAAATGCCTTGTATCATCAACGTTAATACAATGAAAAAAAATAAGTGCTGCAAGAATTGATGTTTTGCTCACGAGAGAACAGGTGAAAACTCGAAATGATACGAGTTCACTTTAAATAAAAATGACAATACCTATGTTGAAGAGATATTAAATGAGGGAGACAAGTGCAGGATTCATTATATCCCTCCCTCTTTTATTGGCAGTCTTGGTGTGGTGAGAGCTTTTGACGGGTGGTATTTCATCGGTGGTTAAAAACTGCTTATGAAAGGAAGACAACTACAAGCTCAAAAGGAGTTGGAAAGACAATAACAGAGATAGAGAAACACATTGTCAACGTGGTGTAATTGTAGATTTTGCCCAAACGCTTGAAAGCCCACCTGATAAAGCAAGGTTGTTAATTGGAGATATGCTTTCTTCTCTCACACAAGCCAGTGTAAAACTAACTTTAAGTGGAGATGGATTATTTATTTCTCTGAATAAATGATGGTGTTGACTGAAACAATCGCTTGGTCAATTGATAAATGGTTTAAAGAAGTTGGAAAGTATACAACATCAAATTTAGGACTTTTTTAATATTGTGAAAAACTTAAAATTGATAATGTAGTTCGTTATTTCTCAATGAGTATCAGAGATTACTTGATGAAGTGAATTCTAAAAATATAAAAAAATATTATTATTAATCTGGAAGATAATGGGAATGGTTCTCTTTTGGTCTGAATTCATAATACTTCAAATAATACTCAAGGCAAATATTATTTTGACAGTTTTGGTTTTCCACCACCTGTTGAAGTTACAAAATTCTGAAAGAATAGTGTTTAGCAGACATGTCAAATCCAAGACATCAATTCCAAATGTGGTCAATTACGTTTCTATGTATGATTTTATCTCAACAACTAAAGAGTTCATTGAACACTTTACCCTAAGCAGTGTTCAAGTATGTACTTCAATTCAAATAAACAATGATTGGAAAGATCATTTTTTTAAAATGCGGAACTTTAACGCCACTAAAACAGTCATATATATATATCACCCTAAAACACTAGTATGACGACGTTGAGTCGTCTTTTAGGAGATGGAGGCTTTAGTGATCACCATAGAACGCAGTGACAATCGGCATCGTACATAGCCAGATTGTTGGCCTCTTCTTCTCCCCATTACTGCACCCTCTCACATGACACATCCTCTCATGCTATATATCATGTATAGCATGGTTCTTGGAAGTATTTTGAAGGTGATATTTGTGTTGTACAGTGTTCAAGTGTATAATGTAATTTAAATATAGGTTTAAGGAGGTTTAAAGGCGAAAAATGAATTTATTACGTATTTTACCGCAGTTTTACCCAGTGTCTATCGCATCAGCATATCTAACACGTTACATGAACTCTTCGTACCTGTTGTTTGTGTCCATCATGTCCTTAAAAACAGGAAATTTCCTGTTTGGAATGATTTTCAATTTTGTTTGATTACGAGGCAGGCAGAGTAAAAATATTATCTTGGTCCTCTCTGCACATGTTCCATTGGGACAAAATTCAGAGCCAATGAAATGTAAAACGGCAAACTAGTCTTCCTAGTCATGTTCTTATTCGTGTTCAAAATATAACATTCAATTTAAATATGTTGTTCCTTGATCATAAACTGACGTTTACAGACAGACGGACTTATGAACATGAACCAATTGTTTAACCCCACTTTTCGCTTCGTGTGCATGGGGTGGGAATTAAAATTTTTACTATATAATTTTTAATCAAACATAAATGATTTATGTTGGAAAGGATGGTTCTACCTTTGGTGTATGTCAAGAGTTGGATATTGATTTGTCAAATGATTTTACAAAAGCTTCGGCTGAGCGATAGAAATATAGTTGAACTCAAAATATTGAAATGAAAATGTTTTTAAATGAATCAATTATCCAAGCCCGACACATGTGAATGACTTGGTGAGAGTAAATGATTTATCAAAATATTTATGTCCTTAAATATAATGGCTATGTTTTCTAAAGATACAGAAATGTTGATTACAATACCAGGTCTTACAATTCAGCATCCCAATTGGATTTTATGAGAATAGAACGTTGGAGATATGATATTAATGATTTAGGGTATAATTGGTCATTTTCGATAAACCTACAAGACCGGCAAGAATTAAATGTCTCTTAAGGAAGAATATTATCTGATTGGTGGGGATAATCAGATTATATGTAAGCACGAATAGCAAACGGCAAATATAATAATTTAACAAGACTAAAATCAATAACGGTTTCACCATTGTTTATATGATGAAAAAACAAAGAATGGGATTCTTCATAGCAAGTTAGGGAATACAAACCGATTTTCCAACAAGAAAATGGGGAGGTATTTCATGTCATCACATTAATCTCATATATTTCTGAAATATAATTTTTTTCTCATGTATAAATGGCAGGAAGAACGCCTGTATAATGGAGAGTTAAGCTTCAAGAAAATTTATCATTTTTGTGTTCAAGGATTATACCTTCAAGAAAAAGGTGTTCGGTATTTTCATAAATATGTTCCACAACATAAGAATGGGAGATTTTAAATAAAGGACTGTCTTTATACTGATGTTGATAATGTAAAGTTGATAAAATATAAATCTCTTTTTACAAATCAGGACAAATCTTATTGGCTTACTGTTATGAAAACAAATAATTTAATTATTGACACAAAAATATCCAGAGATCCAGATGAATGTATGTTTGAAATCCTATGGGGAGATGGCTCAAGGGTTGAGACAAACGAGAAGAGAAGAAGAAGAAAAAGAGGAAGAGGAAAAAGAGGGTGAGGATGTGGAGAAATATATGGATATTATAGAAAATTAGAGAAAATAAAATAAACCAAACCAATCACACTGAGGAGGAAATGTATGAATTGCTAAATCTGTTTTATCTAATAAATGGATGACAGACTGAGGACATTTTTGAGGATGCTTTGTGTTTTACAAATGAAGATTCAAATGGGGCATCTTTATTTGTAAAAAGGTTGTCTCACTCTGCTAGAAAGTTAATGTTAAAGTTTAAATTTTCCAATAAATAAATACAATGATGTCAATTTATTGTCTTAAGTATAAAAAGAAGGTTGATACAAAAAATATCTCGTGCGTTAAAAGTAAAAACGATGCAGTGTTACGAAGGGGGATATGTTCCGTGTGTGGAAGCAAAAAGAGTGAATCTAAAAGTGATAACCATAAAGCTGGGGGAGAGATACAAAAGCTTTTATCAGGGAGTAAATTTACAACTGGGATTCATTTAATTTTTAAACAACTGCAGCGAAGAACGATATTGATAGGTTTAGAACTCCAAAGATCTTCAAGGTAGAACCCATAAGCAGTGTCCAAAATAGAACCTGCTTTACGAGTCACGAAGGCGAAACTATTTTCTTGATTTTCCCAAATTGTGTGGGTCTCCAAGGTAGGTCTTTCATTTAATACCATTAAGGCAGAACCTTTTTCCCAAGTTTCCAAGGTAGAACTCGTTTTGTGGGTCTCCAATGTTTTCATCATTTATAAGGTTCTCAAACATATCAATGTTTTGGCAAAAAGTGTTTTCAGCTTGTATTTCTGAAACATTTTCCTGTGGTAGGAAAGAAAGTATTGATCAATTCCATTAATTTTACATGAGATTACGAAGTACACAAATCGGGCTCTGTAAATATACATTTTTTAATCTTTACCTTTAGAGTCGAAGTTCGAGTCCAATCCATCAATTTTGAGATGTAAATCAGCATGGGTAGGAGGCAAATACTGTTTATCCAAGACAATTAATTGATAACTAGGACTGACATCTTTGACATCACCAGATATGCCTCTGTCCACCTTATTGCATCATTATACATACTTGGCCCAAGTTTGGTTTTAATCCCTGAACCCAGATTTTAAGTATTAAATAATTCTGGCTGCCAGACCATGCATCCGATCAGGTTGAAATTTAAAAATGTATTCCACATGTCTACTCGATCAAAACCGTGACGTTTCACATGATTGATGAAGTAGTTCAAGAGAAGGATTTTTAAAAAGATTCTGGAAAAGATTTTTTTCGCGTTTTTTTAATATATATATTTTTGTCTCAACAATATGGCTACCAAACCCCATGACTAATGACATCATAAAAACATTTTTCTGTTAACCAATCAATCCCAAGATGAACCTCACAAATTTTCATACTGATCGAATGCAGCATTCTTTGTGTCAAATTTTACCGGGATACCACTTCACCGACGATGTCAAAGTCAAATCGCACTTATTCCCCATGCAGAGTAGTTGCCAGATGCCAAGTGTCAATTTTTTCCATGGTGTGATTTAGGAGATAGAATGCCAAAGTTTTTACAACATGGTTTCTACCCCACGTGACTTGTGACGTCATGATTATCGTTAAAAAATTCTGCGCAAGTAGTTGCTTCGATGGTAAATATTTTGTCAATCGGATAAGCGGTCGCAGAGAAAACAGAAAATTCGCACAGACGTACAACCCAAGAACATAATGCCACCGGCGACTTCGTCACAGTTATTTAAAACAGTTATTTGATAAAATATTATTTTGTAATGGGCAATTTTATTTAATTAATGAATTAATTTTGGCATTTTTCAAAATCCTTTCACTTTGACAATTTTTATTTTCATTAATTATTTTTATTTCAATTTTTTTTTCTTCAATTTTTCGCAGAACACTCATTTTCGTACTACTCATGCTCACAATTGTAGTTGAGAAAGGCAGTTTGAATGAAAGCTGTGTACGAGCAAGATTTGTATGTTCCCAACAGCATTTGTCCTCTACAAGGAACAGATAATATTTCAGCCACACGGCGTTAGCTTTATTTATGCCTGTAAGCACTTTCTAACTGACTTATTTTCATTTCAACCTTTGCTCTCTCTGGTTTAAGAACTGCATCAGTAAAGAAAAGGTGTCGCTGTTCGGCTTCAGGGTGGTTCTGCATCCTTTGCCCTTAGTCAGGTCTTCGCCCGAGACCAGGCAAGAGGTTTGGGTTGTTTCTTGGCGAGTTTGCGCGTTTTCTTTTTTTCTTTATGAAAATGCCACACACTTGCCTGATGTGATGGCTGGGGGAATCGACCAACCAAGGGGTGAGGGAAGAAACCCAGACGTGGCATCTTGCAATCTGTGGTTGATACACCTGTCAGGGTTAATCTTTGTCCCATCCCAGCTCTGGCATCCTTGGCCTTTGTCAAACCAGCTCCTTTAACTTTGCTCTGTTTATCACACCTTGCTTTTCATTTTTGATTCCAGCGAATAGCGAACTATTCACAACTGAAATCCACAGGTATCATAAATTCCCCTACATGTTATAAAACCAAGATACTTCCATTTGAAGGAGGAATCACATCTTCTTCTTCTGATTTTGCAAAGAATTCTGTCACTGTTGGCATGAATTTTTCCTTTGTTCTGCCACACTGATCATTATTTTCTTGGGGTTTAAGCTTGTTTCTATCACCAATGTGACTCAGAAGGGACAGAGATTAATGTCTTTTCGTTGAAAATTTTGACGTGGACCAAGTTTTAACTGTTTCCAAGGGAGCTGTGATTAAATTAGGAAGAAAAAACAAGAATGCACCTTTGCAGCCAGTCCCCTTCAAATGGAGATCATGGAATTTTGTAACTTGAGAAAAATCTAAATTGGAATTACCAAATGACCTTTTTTTGCCTTTTGACCTTTATTTGATCTTCGACTTTAAAAGGTTGCTTCCCTGCAAGCTGTCAACTGTCGGAGCATTTACATGGGCCAAGTCGATTCCTCATCCTCAAGAGCAGGCGAGTTAATACGCAGATGTAATTGACCCCGTTTATTCACTAGAACAAGCTTCTCAGTTTGGCTGGATCACTACCACTCACTGAAAACGTCCATTGAAGATGACGACTTTACAGGTTCTGCTTTGAGTTACCATTTATTTTGCCAAAAATGAATGCTTGTAAAAGATGGTTGGTCTCTCAAAGCAGACATCGTCATGAAATACTCACTCAAATGGTCTCGTGGTTGTTTGAAACAAATCCTGATTAGAACCGATTGGAATTGGAAAATTAAATACAAATTGATGGATTTGATGAGCGATTAATTTGAATGATGAAATTTGCCAAATTTTGATTGGATGTCCTTTTATT
>CM068953.1:204235763-204254589 GCA_035128595.1 Eptatretus atami
ATGTCCTCAAGTGCAATGAGGTCTCCACCTTCAATCCTGGCCAATAATTCTGAGTCTTGTAAGTCTGTTGCCATACTCCTTACAGTATTATCTGCCCCAAGAGTCTGAAATTTATGAAGTTGTCCAGATTCTTTTTGGCAGAAGATACACAAGTCCTTGTCTTGGGATAGTCGTTTTCGACATCGTTTCTCATTTGTGGTTCTGTTTCCCTCTGTGTCATCCCTGTGCCTATTTTTTTGGCTAGTTGCAGCTTATATGTGCTAAATTTATTAGGCAGTTTATGCCATTGAGCTTGGTTTTCAACAAAGTCATTCACAGTGATGTCATCTCTAAAACTGAGTGGCACTGGTCGTTTGTTCAGTTTTTTGAATTCAGTAACATTGTTGAGGAAACATCTGTATGGTTCTGATTTGTCTCCTGGGCCCATTGCATTTAATGGACACTTTGGATCTCACCAGTGGGTAACTGGCAAATAGCACATAGTGTCCAGTCCATTTTATCTGCAAAAAGGAGAAAATATTAGTTAACCATATGTCACACATGTTCACCATGTCATGATAACTTATATTCTGCATTCAAATGTTATATTAATGAACTCATTATTTTCCAGTTCATTTCACATTCAGTCAGTAGCAACTGATTTAAACTTGTCACAAAAAGAATGAATATGTTAACTGTTTGACAGGAGGACAGGGTGGGTGAACATTTCTTAATTCATTGTATGGTGTATGTACCAAGGGGGTGAAATTAATTTTAAACAAAAATATCAACCCCCTTAAAGCAATGAATTTAGTTCTTTCATATAGATAGAGGTGAATCCAAAGGAGGGCACTCGGCACATGCCCCCTGTTACCCTACCCATGTGTATATTTTGGTCTGAAAGGGAATTTTCTGAGCTTTTCATATAATTTTTTTTTCTTTAATCAGATACCTATTAGGATAGTTGCCAGCCAAAACACATAGTATAGTTCTATAGGCTTTTCAGTATGCTCTGACTATTTAGTTTCACATTACAAAGTAACCATTTGGATGAATATGGATACATACCCCAGATACATACACTTTCTAAATCATGAGGCCTGCACTGTTGGTCATTCCTTTAATAGTTTAATGCTCAGCTCTTGTATAGGAATATAGGTCATGACCTGGTGTAATAATTCTAGGACATGGCTGATGATGTCAACAGGATTACTATTGTTAAAGACAGCAGCAACCAGCTAACTCTTCCCTGTCATCTGTTATGGTGGTGAAGGATATTGTATGGTATCTACATCATATTCTATAAAATGTTAAAGGCTTTTAAGTAGAAAATGTATTACAATTACCTGATCAAACATCCAAATCTTCACAGCAAAACCCATTGTAGTCCTATGTAACAGTAGTATCAGGAAAACACACTTTCTGACAGGAAATTCCCAGCAAAAAACTGTAGCACCGATCTCTGAAGCCCTCCCCCTCTACCTTGGGGGTCACCATGTGACAGACTTCTACAGTGTTGATAATCCTGTTATATGCACCTAATATAATTACTTTATCGCAAACATTAATAATATATATAAACAATAGTTAAGTGGGTTATCGAGAAATAACCATCAAAATTCGATAAATGAATAGTAATAAAATATATAAATTATCACAATTTGACCTAGTTTGGCCATAAATATAGGTCAAGTTATCTGAGATTATAATAGTCATACCCTGTGGTAATATACAAATTTACTATAAAGATAGATGTCTTGGTTATGTTCTTTCAGGGCAGTAACCATTTGAATCGCCAGAAAAATGGCTGATCTGATGGGCAGACAGACAGACGGACAAATTAGCTGATTAAATATCCTCAGCATGCTCTGATTAGATGGGTCCTACCAAAATATCATAACTAATGATCAAGGAACAAGTGGAAAAAATTTGGTGCTTTTATCCGGTCTGTCTCCCATAAAGTAAAATTTGTCTCTAAGCCACCTGACTACAAGGAGTACAGTCCTGGACATGTCGCCGCTCCGACGCAGCTTGCCCGAATGGTTATTACCCCAATACACTGGTACTCATTTTGCCGACCTCGGAAGGATGACAGGCTGAGTCAACCCCACCTGGTGTTAATTAAGTGGCTGACGGGGGCTCGAACTCAGGGCCCTTAGGTCCCAAGCCAGCCACCTTTAACCGCGAAGCCAACATCAGGCTTGAAGCTTTGCATACATTCGTAATGCAGTACTCTTAAAATTAATCCTTTCGCCACCCAAAAATGGAAGATGGCGGCCATTTTTCAAGATGGCGGCCATTTTTCAAGATGGCGGCCATTTTTCAAGGTTTCTGCAGTTTTGCCAATTTCAATAAGGAGTTGGTTTTATTTTAACAAGTTTAAGACCATGCTGCTAGTGTTTGTTCCACTGTAATATATGTCGTGTATCATTGCAAGTGTCTTTTGAATACAGCATGACTTGCCATATCTTCCGGTGAATAAACCACACTTTTTTTACATGCAAAAAGGTAAAATTTGGGGGTGCGGTTAATACACAGGGTATAGAAAAAGAATCCGTTTTAAGAATGATCAATGCTGAATTTCAATTGTATTCCAAATGAACACTTTTTTTTCTAGCAGTTGGTTCAGATTAAGGTTGTCCAGCGTTTTATTAACCCTGTGCAGAAATTAATTTTTTTTAAAAAAACAGACACCCAGAGTTTAGGTGCGTGGTGGTATAGAGCCTCGCAGCCCTGAAAACGCCATTAAACACAACAGAATAATAATAATAATAATAAGAACACCTGGTCTCACATCAAAAGAAGAATTATTCATAATAGCCAGGGGTTCACACAATTTTTTTTTATTTGGTTCTCCAATGAGTACCGAGATGGACCACCATCACACTGAAGGGGAGCGCAATGTGACGATCGACACGACTGGTCACGAGAAGGACTGATTCACCGACATGCTCACCTGCACCGCAGAGCGTGGCAAGCTTCCTCCGTAGTCGTGTTGAAGAGGAAGACGCTGCCCAAAGACAAGTTTCCAACCAGAGTCATTGTTCGTACGCAACAGAACGGGTGGTTAGACGAGGGACTGGTTCAGGACTGAGTGTGCACGGTCTGGAGTATTAGGCTGGATGGCGGTCTCTCCGGACGATGGAGCATGCTAGTTCTGGATGCGTTCATATGTCACAAGACTGCCGACACCAAAGCGCTGCTCCATCGGACCAACACCAATCTTGTCATCATCCCAAGAGGGGCTCCTGCAGCCCTCGATGTGTCCATCCATGAAATTTTTGCATCGCTATTGTTGTTTTTTTTTCTGTGAGGTTTATAATATATGAAATGATCATGATCAGAGTATGAATCAGTGTGGCTGCCACAATAAACTAGAACATAATCATATCTTTAAATCATGTCTTTACGCTGTATATACCATTACACGTTATACATGGCTTCAACTTAGTGTTGCCTTCATATACAGTCTATCCATCATTTCATACCCAACAGCTAAATAACAAAAAAAAAGCTTTCTTCTTGTTGTGCACGCATTTATTAGAAACGATGAACAACTTGATTATTACCTCCACCACCAAAGGTGAAGGAGGTTATGTTTTCATGCTTTCTGTTTGTTTGTTTGTTTGTTTGTGTGCAGGATATCTCAAAAAGTTGTGGATGGATCTGGATGAAATTTGTGGACAGATTTGTGTGTGACAAGGACGAACTGATTAGATTTTGGTGAAGATTTGACCCATAATCTGACTACGAGAATTTTAAAAAGTGATTCTTCACCATTGAGAGATTGGGCCAAAAAAATGATGTAGAGCACGATATCTCAAAATGAATTTTGGGCCCGATATATTCTTGTGGATCAGACATTATGTTGGTGGAGGTATGCGCTCCACTAGCGCCCTTCCAGTATTCTTGTTGTTTTGTTGAGGTTTACGATACATGCAATTTACCGTTTCTTGCGCATGTACAACTACATGGCGCTGTGCATGTGAGACCAAGTTTCTGGCATTTGCACCTTGTCCCACAGTCTTGTTTGCATCCGCACTGAGTCAGTTCCTGACAGCTTGTTGCAATAGGTGACAGAGCTGTCCAATGGACATGCCATGTTTCAGCTTGCTTGATCCATCCCTATTGGCAGGACTCGTGGTGTGGGTTGTTTGACTGTTGCCTGGCCCCAGAACGCATCCTACCTTGTAAGCAGTATTCTTCACATGTTGGGTTAGTGCTGCTTGGGTGGTGGGATTGATTCCTCATGCCTTTGTTTTTGAGTGAATAGATCCAGCCTGACATCGTTAACGCTTGCAGCCACGCTCGACCTGTCTGTCGTACATGATTATGACAAATTTTTACAACTCCGCAAAGCATCATCACTGTTGTGGACATTGACTCAGTTTTGTGAATACACTTGAAATCCATCACACACATTCCATGTTTGCCATGATGATTTTTGTCTTTGCGTTGAAGGCAGTAACGATGTCCATCCATCCATCCATCCATTGGGACCATACTCTGTGCAGAGCGTTGGTGCTGCCTCAGCAGTCTCCTTGGCTATTAGACACAATCTTGTATGGGTTGTCCATCCATCCATTGGACCATACTCTGTGTAGAGCGTTGGTGCTGCCTCAGCAGTCTCCTTGGCTATTAGACACAATCTTGGAGGGTTGCCTGCTCCGACACGGGATACCAGCAAGCTGGCACTCATTTTGCCGACCTTGGAAGGATGACAGGCTGAGTCAACCCCACCTGGTATTAATTCAACAGAAGAGTGGGTTTGAACTCAGGACTAAGGATCCCAAGCCCACCACCCTAACCATTAAGCTAACACCAGGCGTAACGATGTCATAACCATTGAATGCATGGAAGAATGGATACCTGCGGCCCTTCTAGGTCCATTTTTGGAGACACACATGCAGTGGACTCCATCGGATCGTTGCTCTGATACCAAACACAATCCACAATTTCTCAAGGCCAAGCTCCACCAGAGATGGAGAACAATATACCCTATGACCACAACATATGTATCATTTGCTTTAATCAGCAGCACCTTGTTTCCTTCCACAACTGCATGCCTTGCATGCACGAGCATAACGTGAGTCAGCTTCTTCATGGGTGCATGGAGCGGGTCTTCTAGGTCCACGACTTGGTTGCTTTGGGCCACTTCTCCCGTTGTCACAATTACTGTGCTGGCTGTATGACCTCAACTATTCTGTCTGCAAAGAAGTGGAATAGTTCTGTCTTGTTGTCACTCTGGAGAGAAGCTCCGCCAATTTGTCGGTGCTTGTTGTTTGCTGTCACTCGTCTCCTGATGACTTTTCTCTGTCTGGACCATGTCTCTGACGTCAAACTGACAGCTGGTATACATTGAAAATTATATCATTGCGATTGTTCTTCCTGCAGTATGATTCCAACTTGGGAATATATCTTTTCTGGAATCTTACATCAAATGTCTTTGAGGAATGTGGGCAGCAGATGGACCAGTGCTGAACCATCTATGATGATGGAGATGTACCTCTGGCTTGACTTCTGTCGTGACACACCAGCTTCGAGTGTTTCAACTAACTTGCCTGTGTGTAGTTTCCCATTGTTGCTGAGAGATGCAGGATCTGATTGGTTTTCATGCTGGAAAAATTCCTGGAGGTCACACTCCCTTGTCTGGCATGAAAAATGATAGCCGGAGAAACAGATGACAGTCTTCTTTCAGCGCTTCATCTTTGAACCTGATAAAGGGAGAGTGTCCTGTTTGAAGAATGATGTATAGTATTGTTGTTCTTAATGAGATGATAGAATGTGCTTCCATTGTCAGTGTGAAGTTCTTTGTGAATGCTCGAAACTGCTCCTTCCCTCTCCGTGATGCATCCCAATCATAACACTCTGTAGGATCAGTAAGATGCTTGGTGTCAACACAAGTAGATCAGTTGAGTCTTCTTGGAATGGTTTCCCATTTCTTGCCTGCGTGTGGTTAACTTTTTTACATCTGCAAGGAATGCATTCTGAGCACTTATTTCCTGTTTGGTGCTGTTGGCCTGTTGTCATATCTTTGAATTCTGATGTGGCTTGTTATCAGAAATATGGCGGCTCACCTCTGGTCCAAGCTACCATCCACATTCTAAGAAACCACCGGGTCCCTCGCACCTTGATAACTGCATTGTTCTGTCTGTGGCTTGATCAATGGCCAAGCAGAAGAACCTCTCCGGATTTATATACGACACAGTTGCCTTTGTGAAATTCTCGAGCAACTTCGGGATGCTATCCTCGATGACATGTCCTGCAAGATGAATTGGAAGCCACCATGCATAGTGCACGCTGTGTTTGCGAAGAAGTAGGTATCAGTCTGATAGAACTTGCGATCCAGTCGAAAATCTGCCTCTGAATGATCGGATAAATGTGAATATTCTTAATTCCATGTATAACACCGATCCCAAGAGCAGAATTGTGGACTCTTGTTTCCTTCTCGCACATCAAGTCGACAAACGTATCTACTTTTCTTTGCTGTGTTGTCTCAATTGACGCAGTCTTTCCTCAGATTGTAGCAGACTGTGAAATATGTCATGTCATTTCATGTGTGTTCATGCTGCTGTTCCTCAGATGTGCAGACTGCATGCAATGACTTGAAGCACCCATCGTGTGTTTCGTAACACGAATTCGTCGAACAACCGATGCTACTTCTGCTTCTGCGAGGTGCTGGTCCATCCACCATCCTTGAGCATTGTCCCGATGGATCTCAGTGCAGCCATTCAATATTTTATTCTCCAAGCATGATCAGAGTTTGTCTTTTCCTCCTTGCCGATTTGACTTCTACAGATGCTGGTCACCATGAGGTGTTGTCCTATTTAATTCACCTGTCATTCTTGCATTATGACATGTTTACAGTTCACAGAATGAGTTATCGCTGAGAGAGTGTAATCAACACTGATGGCTGACTTCAAGCTTGCAATTCATTCTCTGTACCGACGAAGGTCGCATGACCATGTTTGAATACCAACTATCTTATATCAGTGTTCATCGTTAGCCTTCATCACCTTCTTATGCAACTCACGCATGCATGACCCTCGTCCTTTTAATTCGATTTCGTTGTCTGTGTACGTCAGTACTGGTTTATAGTGGGTCACTCTCGTAGACGCGTCTAGAATCGGAATCGGAAGAGTGCGTGGTACCAGAGTGGCTGGGTTCCTTGTTTGCAAAGTGAGCTGGCTCGATATTTATTAAGGATTCGGGCAATTTGGCACCTTCTTAACTTTGCCATCTCCTGTTGAAGAGGTTGCTCGGATCTCACCGAATTTTCGGGACATCATCATCCATTTTTTCCAACTTCCGCAATTCACCCCAACCTACTGAAATCTCACCTCCTCCTAACCCGCAACTGTTATCCCCTCTCCTTACCCCTCGCATCTTGCCCCTCATCCTTACTCTGCTCTTGCACCTCTTACCTTTCTTCTCAGTGTCAGCTCCTCCTCTTTTGTCCCAAAACTTTGTGTATATTAAACATCTGTGGGCTCCATTCTAATCGAACAGACATCTCACTTCTCATTCAGTTACATTGCTCATCACCACAAACATGCTCCTTCCTTCCTTTCAGACAACTCCCCCTCTTCCCAACCCTCTCAAATATGATGTACTCATCCCCTATATTACAACACTGCTCCATCTACTCACAATATACAACACTACGAATATCTATATCCAGTGTCATACTACATCCCTCTCCTAGCACTATCACATACCAAATAAGCCGCCGTGCCCTGGCTAGTAGCCCCATCTCTAATACAACTACCCATTCCTCTCAAACTCTGTGACAACCTCATCACCCCTCCCCTCATCTCTCTCCTCGTTTTCGACATCGTTTCTCATTTGTGGTTCTGTTTCCCTCTGTGTCATCCCTGTGCCTATTTTTTTGGCTAGTTGCAGCTTATATGTGCTAAATTTATTATGGCAGGTTTTATGCCATTGAGCTTGGTTTTCAACAAAGTCATTCACAGTGATGTCATCTCTAAAACTGAGTGGCACTGGTCGTTTGTTCAGTTTTTTGAATTCAGTAACATTGTTGAGGAAACATCTGTATGGTTCTGATTTGTCTCCTGGGCCCATTGCATTTAATGGACACTTTGGATCTCACCAGTGGGTAACTGGCAAATAGCACATAGTGTCCAGTCCATTTTATCTGCAAAAAGGAGAAAATATTAGTTAACCATATGTCACACATGTTCACCATGTCATGATAACTTATATTCTGCATTCAAATGTTATATTAATGAACTCATTATTTTCCAGTTCATTTCACATTCAGTCAGTAGCAACTGATTTAAACTTGTCACAAAAAGAATGAATATGTTAACTGTTTGACAGGAGGACAGGGTGGGTGAACATTTCTTAATTCATTGTATGGTGTATGTACCAAGGGGGTGAAATTAATTTTAAACAAAAATATCAACCCCCTTAAAGCAATGAATTTAGTTCTTTCATATAGATAGAGGTGAATCCAAAGGAGGGCACTCGGCACATGCCCCCTGTTACCCTACCCATGTGTATATTTTGGTCTGAAAGGGAATTTTCTGAGCTTTTCATATAATTTTTTTTTCTTTAATCAGATACCTATTAGGATAGTTGCCAGCCAAAACACATAGTATAGTTCTATAGGCTTTTCAGTATGCTCTGACTATTTAGTTTCACATTACAAAGTAACCATTTGGATGAGAATATGGATACATACCCCAGATACATACACTTTCTAAATCATGAGGCCTGCACTGTTGGTCATTCCTTTAATAGTTTAATGCTCAGCTCTTGTATAGGAATATAGGTCATGACCTGGTGTAATAATTCTAGGACATGGCTGATGATGTCAACAGGGATTACTATTGTTAAAGACAGCAGCAACCAGCTAACTCTTCCCTGTCATCTGTTATGGTGGTGAAGGATATTGTATGGTATCTACATCATATTCTATAAAATGTTTAAAGGCTTTTAAGTAGAAATGTATTACAATTACCTGATCAAACATCCAAATCTTCACAGCAAAACCCATTGTAGTCCTATGTAACAGTAGTATCAGGAAAACACACTTTCTGACAGGAAATTCCCAGCAAAAATACTGTAGCACCGATCTCTGAAGCCCTCCCCCTCTACCTTGGGGGTCACCATGTGACAGACTTCTACAGTGTTGATAATCCTGTTATATGCACCTAATATAATTACTTTATCGCAAACATTAATAATATATATAAACAATAGTTAAGTGGGTTATCGAGAAATAACCATCAAAATTCGATAAATGAATAGTAATAAAATATATAAATTATCACAATTTGACCTAGTTTGGCCATAAATATAGGTCAAGGTTATCTGAGATTATAATAGTCATACCCTGTGGTAATATACAAATTTACTATAAAGATAGATTCTTGGTTATGTTCTTTCAGGGCAGTAACCATTTGAATCGCACAGAAAAATGGCTGATCTGATGGGCAGACAGACAGACGGACAAATTAGCTGATTAAATATCCTCAGCATGCTCTGATTAGATGGGTCCTACCAAAATATCATAACTAATGCATCAAGGAACAAGTGGAAAAAATTTGGTGCTTTTATCCGGTCTGTCTCCCATAAAGTGAAAATTTGTCTCTAAGCCACCTGACTACAAGGAGTACAGTCCTGGACATGTCGCCGCTCCGACGCAGCTTGCCCCGAATGGTTATTACCCCAATACACTGGTACTCATTTTGCCGACCTCGGAAGGATGACAGGCTGAGTCAACCCCACCTGGTGTTAATTAAGTGGCTGACGGGGGCTCGAACTCAGGGCCCTTAGGTCCCAAGCCAGCCACCTTTAACCGCGAAGCCAACATCAGGCTTGAAGCTTTGCATACATTCGTAATGCAGTACTCTTAAAATTTAATCCTTTCGCCACCCAAAAATGGAAGATGGCGGCCATTTTTCAAGATGGCGGCCATTTTTCAAGATGGCGGCCATTTTTCAAGGTTTCTGCAGTTTTTGCCAATTTCAATAAGGAGTTGGTTTTATTTTAACAAGTTTAAGACCATGCTGCTAGTGTTTGTTCCACTGTAATATATGTCGTGTATCATTGCAAGTGTCTTTTGAATACAGCATGACTTGCCATATCTTCCGGTGAATAAACCACACTTTTTTTACATGCAAAAAGGTAAAATTTGGGGGTGCGGTTAATACACAGGGTATAGAAAAAGAATCCGTTTTAAGAATGATCAATGCTGAATTTCAATTGTATTCCAAATGAACACTTTTTTTTTCTAGCAGTTGGTTCAGATTAAGAGTTTGTCCAGCGTTTTATTAACCCTGTGCAGAAATTAATTTTTTTTAAAAAAACAGACACCCAGAGTTTAGGTGCGTGGTGTATATAGAGCCTCGCAGCCCTGAAAACGCCATTAAACACAACAGAATAATAATATAATAATAAGAACACCTGGTCTCACATCAAAAGAAGAATTATTCATAATAGCCAGGGGTTCACACAATTTTTTTTTATTTGGTTCTCCAATGAGTACCGAGATGGACCACCATCACACTGAAGGGGGAGCGCAATGTGACGATCGACACGACTGGTCACGAGAAGGACTGATTCACCGACATGCTCACCTGCACCGCAGACGGTGGCAAGCTTCCTCCGTATGTCGTGTTGAAGAGGAAGACGCTGCCCAAAGACAAGTTTCCAACCAGAGTCATTGTTCGTACGCAACAGAACGGGTGGTTAGACGAGGGACTGGTTCAGGACTGAGTGTGCACGGTCTGGAGTATTAGGCTGGATGGCGGTCTCTCCGGACGATGGAGCATGCTAGTTCTGGATGCGTTCATATGTCACAAGACTGCCGACACCAAAGCGCTGCTCCATCGGACCAACACCAATCTTGTCATCATCCCAAGAGGGGCTCCTGCAGCCCCTCGATGTGTCCATCCATGAAATTTTTGCATCGCTATTGTTGTTTTTTTTCTTGTGAGGGTTTATAATATATGAAATGATCATGATCAGAGTATGAATCAGTGTGCTGCCACAATAAACTAGAACATAATCATATCTTTATAATCATGTCTTTACGCTGTATATACCATTACACGTTATACATGGCTTCAACTTAGTGTTGCCTTCATATACAGTCTATCCATCATTTCATACCCAACAGCTAAATAACAAAAAAAAAGGCTTTCTTCTTGTTGTGCACGCCATTTATTAGAAACGATGAACAACTTGATTATTACCTCCACCACCAAAGGTGAAGGAGGTTATGTTTTCATGCCTTTCTGTTTGTTTGTTTGTTTGTTTGTGTGCAGGATATCTCAAAAAGTTGTGGATGGATCTGGATGAAATTTTGTGGACAGATTTGGTGTGTGACAAGGACGAACTGATTAGATTTTGGTGAAGATTTGGACCCATATCTGACTACGAGAATTTTAAAAGTGATTCTTCACCATTGAGAGATTGGGCCAAAAAAATGATGTAGAGCACGATATCTCAAAAATGTTTTGGGCCCGATATATTCTTGTGGATCAGACATTATGTGGTGGAGGTATGCGCTCCACCTAGCGCCCTTCCAGTATTCTTGTTGTTTTTGTTGAGGTTTACGATACATGCGTAATTTACCGTTTTCTTCGCATGTACAACTACATGGCGCTGTGCATGTGAGACCAAGTTTCTGGCATTTGCACCTTGTCCCACAGTCTTGTTTGCATCCGCACTGAGTCAGTTCCTGACAGCTTGTTGCAATAGGTGACAGAGCTGTCCAATGGACATGCCATGTTTCAGCTTGCTTGATCCATCCCTAGTTGGCAGGACTCGTGGTGTTGGGTTGTTTGACTGTTGCCTGGCCCCAGACGCATCCTACCTGGTAAGCAGTATTCTTCACATGTTGGGTTAGTGCTGCTTGGGTGGTTGGGATTGATTCCTCATGCCTTTGTTTTTGAGTGAATAGATCCAGCCTGACATCGTTAACGCTTGCAGCCACGCTCGACCTGTCTGTCGTACATGATTATGACAAATTTTTACAACTTCCGCAAAGCATCATCACTGTTGGTGGACATTGACTCAGTTTTGTGAATACACTTGAAATCCCATCACACACATTCCATGTTTGCCATGATGATTTTTGTCTTTGGCGTTGAAGGCAGTAACGATGTCCATCCATCCATCCATCCATTGGGACCATACTCTGTGCAGAGCGTTGGTGCTGCCTCAGCAGTCTCCTTGGCTATTAGACACAATCTTGTATGGGTTGTCCATCCATCCATTGGGACCATACTCTGTGTAGAGCGTTGGTGCTGCCTCAGCAGTCTCCTTGGCTATTAGACACAATCTTGGATGGGTTGCCTGCTCCGACACGGGATACCAGCAAGCTGGCACTCATTTTGCCGACCTTGGAAGGATGACAGGCTGAGTCAACCCCACCTGGTATTAATTCAACAGAAGAGTGGGGTTTGAACTCAGGATCTAAGGATCCCAAGCCCACCACCCTAACCATTAAGCTAACACCAGGCGTAACGATGTCATAACCATTGAATGCATGGAAGAATGGGATACCTGCGGCCCTTCTAGGTCCATTTTTGGAGACCACATCATGCAGTGGACTCCATCGGATCGTTGCTCTGATACCAAACACAATCCACATTTTCTCAAGGCCAAGCTCCACCAGAGATGGAGAAACATATACCGCTATGACCACAACATATGTATCATTTGCTTTAATCAGCAGCACCTTGTTTCCTTCCACAACTGCATGCCTTGCATGCACGAGCATACGTGAGTCAGCTTCTTCATGGGTGCATGGAGCTGGGTCTTCTAGGTCCACGACTTGGTTGCTTTGGGCCACTTCTCCCGTTGTCACAATTACTGTGCTGGCTGTATTGACCTCAACTATTCTGTCTGCAAAGAAGTGGAATAGTTCTGTCTTGTTGGTCACGTCTTGGAGGAAGCTCCGCCAATTTGTCGGTGCTTTGTTGTTTGCTGTCACTCGTCTCCTGATGACTTTTCTCTGTCTGGACCATGTCTCTGACGTCAAACTGGACAGCTGGTATACATTGAAAATTATATCATTGCGATTGTTCTTCCTGCAGTATGATTCCAACTTGGGAAATATATCTTTTCTGGAATTCTCATCAAATGTCTTTGAGGAATGTGGGGCAGCAGATGGACCAGTGCTGAACCATCTATGATGATGGAGTGTACCTCTGGCTTGACTTCTGGTCGTGACACACCAGCTTCGAGTGTTTCAACTAACTTGGCCTGTGTGTAGTTTCCCATTGTTGCTGAGAGATGCAGGATCTGATTGGTTTTCATGCTGGAAAAATTCCTGGAGGTCACACTCCCTTGTCTGGCATGAAATGAATAGCCGTGAGAACAGATGACAGTCTTCTTTCAGTGCCTTCATCTTTGAACCTGATAAAGGGAGTGTGTCCTGTTTGAAGAATGATGTATAGTATTGTTGTTCTTAATGAGATGATAGAATGTGCTTCCATTGTCAGTGTGAAGTTCTGTTGTGAATGCTCGAAACTGCTCCTTCCCTCTCTCGTGATGCATCCCAATCATAACACCTCTGGTAGGATCAGTAAGATGCTTGGTGTCCAACACAAGTAGATCAGTTGAGTCTTCTTGGAATGGTTTTCCCATTTCTTGCACTGCTGTGGTTAACTTTTTTACATCTGCAAGGAATGCATTCTGAGCACTTATTTCCTGTTCATGGTGCTGTTGGCCTGTTGTCATATCTTTGAATTCTGATGTGGCTTTGTATTCAGAAATATGGCGGCTCACCTCTGGTCCAGCTACCATCCACATTCTAAGAACCACCGGGTCCTCGGTCACCTTTGATAACTGCATTGTTCTGTCTGTGTGCTTGATCAATGGCCAATGCAGAGAACCCTCTCCGGATTTATATACGACACAGTTGCCTTTGTGAAATTCTCGAGCAACTTCGGGATGCTATTCCTCGATGGACATGTCCTGCAGATGAATTGGAAGCCACCATGCATAGTGCACGCTGTTGTTTGCGAAGAAGTAAGGTATCAGTTCTGATAGAACTTTGCGATCCAGTCGAAAATCTGCCTCTGAATGATCGGATAAATGTGAATATTCTTAATTCCATGTATAACACTCGATCCCAAGAGCAGAATTGTGGACTCTTGTTTCCTTCTCGCACATCAGTCGACAAACGTATCTACTTTTCTTGCTGTTGGTTGTCTCATTGACGCAGTCTTTCCTCAGATTGTGCAGACTGTGAAATATGTCATGTCATTTCATGTGTGTTCTATGCTGCTTTCCTCAGATTGTGCAGACTGCATGCAATGACTTGAAGCACCCATCGTGTTTTCGTAACACGATTCGCTGGTAACAACCGATGCTACTTCTGCTTCTGCGAGGGTGCTGGTCCATCCACCATCCTTGAGCATTGTCCCGATGGATCTCAGTGCAGCCATTTCAATATTTTATTCTCCAAGCATGATCACGAGTTTGTCCTTTTTCTACTCTTCCCATTGCCATTGGATTTGCTTCGCTAAAGCAGAGAGTGGCTGGTCAGCTGCAATGATGGGTGTTTGTCCTGGATTTAGGAATTGCACCGTGTCACTTATCTTTCGCATGACATGTTTCACAGTTGCCACAGAATGAGCTTTATCCCTGAGAAGATGTATCAATCAAATCATCTGATGCTGACTTCAAACTCAATTTTCCTCCTCTATGATGCGCGATGGGATGACCATGTTATGGAGACACAATCTTATATTTGTTCAGTGTGTTTCACTTTTTCTCACCATTCATACTCCTCTTTCATGTGTGTTCTAAGTGAGTCAGAATCTGGTAATGGAAGATGTGGTACCAGATGTGGAGCTGGGTTCTTGTTTGCAAAGTGAGCTGGCTCGATATTTATTAAGGATTCGGGCAATTTGGGCACCTTCTTAACTTTGCTATCTCCTTGTTGAAGAGGTGCTCGGATCTCACCGAATATTCTCGGGACATCAATCGTCCATTTTTTCCAACTTCAGTGCCAATTCACCCCACCTACTGAAATCTACCTCCTCCTAACCCCGCAACTGTTATCCCCTCTCCTTACCCCTCGCATCTTGCCCCTCATCCTTACTCTGCTCTTGGCACCTCTTCACTTTCTTCTTCAGTGTCAGCTCCTCCTCTTTTGTCCCAAACTTTGTGGTGTTCTAACATCTGTGGGCTCCATTCTAATCGAACAGACATCTCACTCTCTCATTCAGTACATTGCTCATCACCACAAACATGCTCCTTCCTTCCTTTCAGAACAACTCCCCCTCTTCCCAACCCCTCAAATATTTACCCCCCCAACCACTCCCTTTTCACCATACCACGATCAAGTGTCATCCTTCCCCTCTCCTCGCCTCTCCATTGCCGTCCTGCACCTTGGCTGTGCCTGCTCCTATCATCTCTCCCTCCCTCTCAAAGCTTTTCCCTCTCCCCTCCCTCTCAAACACCTTCACACTCTTCCCCCTCCAAGCTTCCGTCTCACCTTTCTCAAAAACTCCCCCCCCCTCATCCTTCTCCCTTCAACTCTCTTCTCTCACCCTTCTCCCTCCAATCTCCCCCCTCACTCCCCATTTCAAGTCCCCCCCCCTCACATCCAAAAGCTGCCTCCTTTCCTGGCCCTCTCACCTCCATATTATCACTCCACCTCCTCCAATCTTCAACTGCCTTCTGCCCCCTCTCTTATTACTCCCCACTGTCCCTCAACCCATCACCGTTGCGATGTTTTTTTTTTGGGTAAATAAATCTTTATATTCCATTCCCCCATCACGGACATGTCCACCTGCGTCTCTGGAGCCTCGTGTTTCCGAGGCAAATCTTGCAGCAGTTCCAGTCCTCGGCTTCCCCAAACGTTCAATTCTTCTGGCTGTACCACCGTTACCTTCCTCAAAACACGCGTGGGAGTTGGCTTTCCCGCCTGGCTGAGATCCACCCAGAAAGGGCGGACCCATGAAGGACTTGTCCAATTCGGGACTCTTGTATTTCATTATAATTTTCGGCACGCATGATTTGGACTCAGGTAAAGGTTGGAAAAGAACATAGGTTTAACGGAAATATTAATTTTGAAGCTATATTGTACGAATGTTGATAACTTATGCGCAGGACAACATCAGTCCTATAGATTAGTTATTATTCGGTAAGTATTGTGTTTATAAAGCTACCTTTCCCCTTGTCTAATCGGGTAAATAACATGTTCAGTTAGCGCTGTGTAACAAGGAAGACCCTGCCCGGAATCCTCCGGCGGGCTCCGAGTGGGGGAGGGTCGACGCCGGCGAGGCTACCGACAACAGAAACGACCATTACAGAAACAATCCTTGCAGAGAATAAGAGCATACCCCTCTGCCCGGAGTCTCCGGCGGGCCGAGTGGGGAAGGGGCGAGGCGGCGAGCACGACCCAAGAACGACCATCACAACGATCCTGCAGAGAATAAGAACAAGAGCGCTGCTTTTCCCGATTCTCCGTGCGGCGAGGGGGGAGGGGGTCGAGCCGGTGGAGCCAAAAAGGGGAGAGAAGCTGCAAACCAAGAGGACATTCCCGACCGAGGAGGGACTTAGAGAGAAAGGCATCTCGGCCGATCTGGACATCTTCGTCTGCTTGGAGCATCGTCTTGTCTGGAGCAAACTGCCGTCTGCGTGGACGCTCTCTTTCTCGAGGGTCCTGTCTGTCTCGTCAATGGTCGACGTCGTCCCTCGTCTCCTCAACGCCACACGGAGAGCTCGTCGGAGCGATCGCCAATTCCCCGCAGGAACCGGCTAAGGTCGGCCGCGGGGTCCGTGTCAGGCTCGCCCGCGGGATGCACGACCAGTGCGACTTCACTGAAGACCGCCACGAGTGGACAAGGTCCAAATAGTCTCAATAAAGACCATTGTCCGGCATTTTGGATTGGTGTGCTGTGCGGCGTGTTTGTCTGGGTCGCCGTTTAATAGTATAAACGTTAAGGTGCCTTCTGCGTATAGTACACATTTCTTATATTCAGTTTAGCTCGCCTTACGTGCTCCCTATTTCCCCCCATTATGTAATATATATCAAACCCCGAGTGTTCAATTTTCAAGCTCCGCTTGCCATTCTTCAATTGGCTAGCAGCGCGTGTTGAGAAAATATGAAGAGCGGTTGACGGGCTGTAAGGTGGGCTATTTGGGACCCGGCGGGACTGTGACTGTCGCCTTCGGTCACACACGGTTCGAGTACGCTAGCGGTGGCTCGTTCCGTACGGTGCCATGAGGGGTGAAGCTCGGTTGTTCGCCATGACAGTGGTCTCTATGTATTTTGAAAAATGTGGCGAATAACCCTTGTAGCCACGTGCCTGAAATATTGACAGGCTTCACTTCCGAAAAGGACTTCCAGACTCTTGGACTTTCATATAGATTCACCGGATTGACTTTGGGCATTCAGGTAGAGTGATCTGGAACAAGAATCATAGGTCGTTACGACGCGGCGAAATTATCACTAAGGTTGTTTAATTATCTTTTGTTTGAACATTTATTGTATTGTTCATTTTATATTCTATTGCACTGATTCTACCATATACAGTTGAAATTAGTCTCAAATATTACAAATAAGCATTATTTTCAGCCCATTCATTCCAGGGTTATGGAATTTATATTAATTATTTTTTATCTCTAATTTACAGATGGAAGCGAGGCCCAATGACATGTTTATCAAGCCGAAGAAATCCGGTTGCTGACCACACAAGTAAGTCGAATTCGAGCACACGGCGTATTAAGTTGAAGCTGAAGTATTGCCGGCAAAAATAATTCGTACTAGCTTTACTCGGAAATATTGTTGTGGGCCGGGGTTCGGTGGCGATAAACAACCACTAGGTGGAGCAGTGGAGTCGTCTCTCACCGAACACCCTGAATTTAGGTCGTGACTCTCGGATAAGTCCGAGAGTTCACGGGTCCCTTAGCGGACCATGGTCGCCAATATTTTGACGGCGTGGGGTTGGGTTAATTGCCTAATTTCAATATACCTAAATACCCACGTCGTCCAACTACCGGCGAAAACCACACCCTCGACCGACTTTGTCCGAATCGAGTCGCTATCACCGACTCGGATCCGGCGTAACCGAGCAGAAGTTACCAAAGCCGCACCGGACCAAATGAACAATCCACAGCACGAACGGCCCTACCAATTCTCAACACGCACCATGCTAGGCCAATGGAGGAAAGCACAGAAAACAAGCTGGTACATTTAACAGGGGTTTATTTTACAAAGAATAATTGGGGAGGGGAGACACAGAGCAGAGTTATCACGAATATAGAATGTAATGTACAAGGAAAGGAAAACACTTATGCAATCCTACTTACATACGGGGCCCACGGACACGCACACAAAAGAAAAGAAACCAGGATTTTATTGTTCCCTTCGCAGCCGTGAGGAGAGAAGAGCTGGAGGTCAGAGTAAAAGAGTACCTGCCGTCGCAGGGAAGCGTGCTCGGAAATGCGGCACCTGGTGGCTAATGGTCGTCGGGGCACGGTCCGGGAGCTCGTGCCAGGCTCGTGGTTTGGGACAGAACCCGCGTGGCGAATCGTCGGTGCACTCGAACTCCGATCCGTCCACGTGCCGACAAAACAGCTTTCTCCGTGCAGCCACCGACAAGCGCAAAACAACAGCCACGGCTCCTTTCGTCCACTCCACTCCTGTCCCCAGAACTCTTGTCCACCAAACTCTTCGCGCCAACGACAACGACACACGACCTTCCGTCCACACCACTCCCGTTTTTCCACCGTAAAGGACCGCAGACCACTCGAACCACGACCGCAGACCAAGCCAATCGCCACAATCACTTCTCTGCCGCACGCACTCTTGTCTGCCCAACCCCTCGTCCTAACAACCACTCTGCTCTTCTGA
>CM068953.1:204254614-204266992 GCA_035128595.1 Eptatretus atami
AAAGAGAGAGATATGCCAATAGTAGCTGTTTATTGATAGCTCCATATCATCACATAATGCAGCGAATAATCTCCGAATTTAGAGCATTTGCCTTTACATGATTCCAATATTTACAACCTCGCTGAGGCACACTGTTTAGTTCTGTTGACATATTTTTTTGCAAAGACTTTCTGGTGAAGGAAGCAGTGCGTTGACTTGCATTCTGGGGCAAGCGCCTTGATCTGGGGAACCACTCCTGATGTCGTCTTTCATTGTGGCAGCGCCATCAGAACAATACGCCTACGCAAAACTTCATATCCAACCCACATTTGTTAAAACGATGTAGTCGCTCACAGTCTTGAACACTTCAGAAACTAGTTGTTTTTGTTGGTGGTGAAGCAGAGAAAAAAAAATCTTCCTTCAAATCACCCTCATGTTCAAAGCGCACATACACCATCAGAATTGCATATTAGCAACGTCTGTACATCATCAAGCTGCAAGAAAGTACTTTGCTAACTTAATCTGTCCTATGAGTTGATCTTCCATATCCTGAGCCTGATCGTGAATTCATCGAGCTATGGTGTCATTTGAAAGTGGCACCTGAAGCACTTTCCTTCAGCCCCCTCACCCAGCATTTCCATGCAGACATCTTTAATACGCCTATCACTAGCGTCTCACGCATTGTGTAGGCTTTTAGCCTTATACTCGAAGTGCTACTTTATAAGAAAGCCCGAAAGCACAAGTATTTATGTGTGACACTTCAAAATCTGTTTCTGACGGCCTTTTAAATCAAAATGCTTTCTTTCATAGAACTCTTTTGACTTTGAACTCATTTCTTTATGTTTTGTATTTAAATGCCTCTTGAGGTTTGACGGCTTCATTGAGTCGTTAAGCCAACACATCTCACAATAAACACTGCGGTTTTGGCACTCCCATCATTCGGGGCTACAAAACCGAATTGAATGTATGAGGAGTCATTTGTTACGAATCTGGAACCCATGTGACACACACAGCAGTCCCGTAGCTTAGTTATTTCAATAAGTATGTGTACATAGTTAGAATCCTTCCTTCTTGTCTAATGGATTTCGTGTGTGCGCTACGAGTTATTTTTTGCTAGGTTTTTACCAACAACAACAACTACTACTCTACATCCACTACAACAACGCCACCGTCCCTCTTCTTCCCGGTCGCCATTGCCCAGTGTTTTTGGCTGAAGGCGTGGGCGGAGCCTCCTCGCCTCAGATCGAGGCTCCGCCCCAGGCAAGCATGGACGTTTCCTCCAGCGAATGAGCGAAGGGCGAGCATGACACAGCATGCCCCAGCATCGGGAGGTGACCACGAGTCCATCCGGCAACCTCTCGTCCAATCAGGAGGCGAGTGGCGAGGAGAAGAGACCCTCCCACGTGTGCACATGGCTTCCAGATTCGTAACAATATGACTCCTCATACATTCAATTCGGTTTTGTAGCCCCGAATGATGGGGAGTGCCAAAACCGCAGTGTGTTATTTGTGGAGATGTGTTGGCTAACGACTCAATGAAGCCGTCAAACCTCAAGAGGCATTTAAATACAAAACATAAAGAAATGAGTTCAAAGTCGAAAGAGATCTATGAAAGAAAGCATTTTGATTTAAAAGGCCATCAGAAACAGATTTTTGAAGTGTCACACATAAATACTTGTGCTTTGCGGGCTTCTTATAAAGTAGCACTTCGAGTTATAAGGCTAAAAAGCCATACACAATCGGTGAGACGCTAGTGATAGGCTGTATTAAAGATGTCTGCATGGAATTGTTCAGTTTTTTGAATTCAGTAACATTGTTGAGTGAAACATCTGTATTGGTTTGATTTGTCTCCTGGGCCCATTGCATTTTAATGGACACTTTGGGATCTCACCAGTGGGTAACTGTGCAAATAGCACATAGTGGTCCAGGTCCATTTATCTGGCAAAAGGAGAAAATAATTAGTTAACCATATGTCACACATTGTTTCACCATGTCATTGATAACTTATTTCTGCATTCAAATGTTATATAATGAACTCATGATTTTCCAGTTCATTTTCACTTCAGTCCAGTAGCAACTGATTTAAACTTGTCCAAAAAGACTGAATATGTTAACTGTTTGACAGGGACAGGGGTGGTGAACATTTCTTAATTCATTGTATGGTGTATGTACCAAGGGTGAAATTAATTTTTAAACAAAAATATTCAACCCCCTATAAAGCAAATGAATTTAGTTCTTTCATATAGATAGAGGTGAATCCAAAGGAGGCACTCGGCACATGCCCCCTGTTTTACCCTACCCATGTGTATATTTTGGTCTGAAGGGAATTTTTCTGAGCTTTTCATATAATTTTTTTTTTCTTTAATCAGATACCTATTAGGATAGTTGCCAGCCAAAACACATAGTATGTTCTATTAGGCTTTTCAGTAGCTCTGGACTATTTAGTTCACATTACAAAGTAACCATTTGGGAGTGCAGAATATGGATACATACCCCAGATACATACACTTTCTAAATCTGAGGCCTGCACTGTTGGTCATTCCTTTAATAGTTTAAGTCAGCTCTGTATAGGAATTAGGTCATGACCATGGTGTAATAATTCTAGGACATGGCCTGATTGATGTCAACAGGAGATTACTATTTTAAAGACAGCAGCAATCCAGCTAAACTCTTCCTGTCATCTGTTATGGTGGTGGAAGGATATTGTTATTGGTATTCTACATCATATTCTATAAAATGTTTAAAGGCTTTTAAGTAGAAATTGTATTTACAATTACCTGATTCAAAACATCCAAATCCTTCACAGCAAAACCATTGTATCCTATGTAACAGTAGTATCAGCGGAAAACACACTTTCTGACAGGAAATTCCCAGCAAAAATACTGTAGCACCGATCTCTGAAGCCTCCCCTCTTACCTTGGGGGTCACCATGTGACAGACTTCTACAAGTGTTGATAATCCTGTTATATGCCACCTAATTATAATTACTTTATCGCACATTAATAATATATATAAACAATAGTTAAGTGGTTATCGAGAAATAACCATCAAAAATTCGATAAATGAATAGTAATAAAATATATAAATTATCACAATTTGACCTAGTTTTGGCCATAAATATAGGTCAGGTTATCTGAGATTATAATAGTTCATACCCTGTGGTAAATACAAAATTTACTATAAGGATAGTGTTCTTGGTTATGTTCTTTCAGGGCAGTAACATTTGAATCGCAAGAAAAATGGCTATCTGATGGGCAGACAGACAGACGGACAAATTAGCTGATTTAAAAATATCCTCAGCATGCTCTGATTAGATGGGGTCCTTACCAAAATATCATAACTAAGCATCAAGGAACAAGTGGAAAAATTTGGTGCTTTTATCGGGTCTGTCTCCATAAAAGTGGAAAATTTGTCTCTAAGCCACCTGGATACAAGGAGTACAAGTCCTGGACAATGTCGCCCCTCCGACGCAGCTTGCCCGAATGGTTATTACCCAATACACTGGTACTCATTTTGCCGACCTCGGAAGGATGACAGGCTGAGTCAACCCCACCTGGTGTTAATTAAAGTGGCTGAGGGGGCTCGAACTCAGGGCCCTTAGTCCCAAGCAGCCACTTTAACCGCGAAGCCAACATCAGGCTTGAAGCTTTGCAACATTGTAATGCAGTTACTCTTAAAATTTATCCTTTCGCCACCCAAAAAGGAAGATGGCGGCCATTTTTCAAGATGGCGGCCCATTTTTCAAGAGATGGCGGCCATTTTTCCAAGGTTTCTGCAGTTTGCCAATTTCAATAAGGTAGTTGGTTTTTATTTTAACAAGTTTAAGACCATGCTGCAGTTTTGTTCCAACTTGTAATATATTGTCGTGTATCATTGCAAGTGTCTTTTTAAATACAGCATGACTTTGCCATATCCTTCCGGTGGATAAACCACACTTTTACAATGGCAAAAGGTTAAAAATTTGGGGGTGCGGTTAATACACAGGGTATAGAAAAAAGATTCCGTTTAAGAATGATCAAGGCTGAATTCAATTGTATTCCAAATGAAAACACTTTTTTTTTCTAGCAGTTGGTTCAGATTAAGAGTTTGTCCAGCGTTTTATTAACTTGTGCAAGAAATTTAATTTTTTGTAAAAAAACAGGACACCAGAGTAGGTGCGGTGTTGTATATAGAGCCTCCGCAGCCCTGGTGAAAAACGCCATTAAACACAACAGCCAGAATAATAATAATTAATAATAAGAACACCTGGTCTCACATCAAAAAGAAGAATGATTCATAATAGCCAGCGGGTTCACAACAATTTTGTTTATTGGTTTCTCAATGATACCGAGATGACCACCATCACACGAAGGGAGCGCAATGTGACGACTCGACAGCGACTTGGTCACTGGAGAAGACGTGATTCACCGACATGCTCACCTGCACCGCAGACTGGTGGCAAGCTTCCTCCGTATGTCGTGTTGAAGAGGGAAGACGCTGCCCAAGATCAAGTTTCCAAACCAGAAGTCATTGTTCGTACGCAACAGAACGGCGTGGTTAGACGAGGACTGGCTTCAGGACTGAGTGTGCACGGTTTGGAGTATTAGGCTGGATGGCGGTCTCTCGGACGATGGAGCATGGAGTTCTGGATGCGTTCATATGCACAAGGACTGCCAACCAAAGCGCTGCTCCATCGGACCAAACACCAATTCGTCATCATCCCAAGAGCGGGCTCCTGCCAGCCCCTCGATGTGTCCATCCATGAAATTTCTTGCATCGCATTGTTGTTTTTTTTCTTGTGAGGCGGTTTATAATATATGAAATGATCATGATTCAGAGTATGAATCAGTGTGCTGCCACAATAAACAGAACATAATCATATCTTTATAATCATGTCTTTACGCTGTAATACCATTACACGTTATTACATGGCTTCAACTTAGATGTTGCCTTTCATATACAGTCTATCCATCATTTCATACCCAACAGCTAAAACAAAAAAAAAGGCTTTCTTCTTGTTGTGCACGCCATTTAATTAAGAAACGATGAACAACTTGATTATTACCTCCACCACCAAAGTGAAGGAGGTTAATTTTTCATGCCTTTTCTGTTTGTTTGGTTTGTTTGTGTGCAGGATATCTCAAAAGTTGTGGATGGATCTGGGATGAAATTTGTGGACAGATTTGGTGTGTGACAGGACGAACTGATTAGATTTTGGTGAAGATTTGGACCCATAGTCTGACTACGAGAATTTTTTAAAAGTGATCTTCACCATTGAGAGATTGGGCCAAAAAAATGATGTAGAGCACGATATCTCAAAAATGTTTTGGGCCGATATATTCTTTGTTGGACAGACATTATGTGGTGGAGGTATGCGCTCCACCTAGCGCCCTCCAGTATTCTTGGTTGTTTTTGTGAGGTTTACGATACATGCGTAATTTACGTTTTCTTCGCATGTACAACTACATGGCGCTGTGCATGTGAGACCAAGTTCTGGCATGCCCTTGTCCACAGTCTTGTTCTGCATCCGCACTGAAGTCATTCCTGACAGCTTGTGCAATAGGTGAAGGCTGTCAATGACATATGCCATGTTTTCAGCTTGCTTGATCCATCCCTAGTTGGCAGACTCGTTTTGGGTTGTGTGGGGGTGTTGCCTGGCCCCAGACGCACCCATACCTGGTAAGCAGGGTATTTCTTACTGTTGGGTTATGCTGCTTTGGGTGGTGGATTGGATTCCTCATTGGCCTTATGTTTTTGAGTGAATAGATTCCAGCCTGACATCGTTAACGCTTGCAGCCACGCTCACCTGTCTGTCGTACATGATATGACAAATTTTTACAACTTTCCGGCAAAGCATCACATGTTGGTGGACATTGACTCAGTTTGTGTAATACACTTGAAAATCCCATCACACACATTCCCATGTTGCATTGATTGATTTTTGTCTTTGGCGTTGAAGGCAGTAACGATGTCATCCATCCATCCATCCATTTAGGGACACCCATACTCTGTGCAGAGCGTTGGTGCTGCCTCAGCAGTTCTCCTTGGCATTAGACACAATCTTGTATGGGTTGTCCATCCATCCATGGGGACCATTACTCTGTGTAGGAGCTGTTGGTTGTTGCCTCAGCAGTCTCCTTGGCTATTAGACCAATCTTGGATTGGGTTGCTGCTCCGACACGGATACAGCAAGCTGGCACTTCATATTTGCGACCTTGGAAGGATGACAGGCGATTTCAACCCCACCTGGTATTAATTCAACAGAGAGTGGGGTTTGAACTGCATGGATCAAGATCCCAAGCCACCACCCCTAACCATTAAGCTTAACACCAGGCGTAACGATGTCATAACCATGAATGCTGGAAGAATGGGAACCTGCGGCCCTTCTAGGTCCATTTTTGAGAGACCACATCATGGCAGTTGCGACTCCATCGGAGTCGTTGCTCTGATACCAAAACACATCCACATTTTCTCAAGGCCCAAAGCTCCACCAGAGATGGAGAAATACACTTATACCGCTATTGACCAACAACATATTGTATCATTTGCTTTAATCAGCAGCACCTTGTTTCCTTCCACCAAACTGCATAGCCATTGCATGCACGGAGCATACGTGAGTCAGCTTCTTCAATGGGTGCATGGAGCTGGTCTTCTAGCGTCCACGAACTTGGTTGCTTCTGGGGCCACTTCTCCCGTGTCACAATGTACATGTGCTGGCTGTATTGACCTTCAACTATTCTGTCTGCAAAGAAGTGGAATAGTTCTGTCTGTTGGTCACGTCTTGGAGGAAGCTCCGGCCAATTTGTCGGTGCTTTGTTGTTTGCTGTCACTCGTCTCTTGATGACTTTCTCTGTCTGGACCATGTCTCTGACGTCAAACTGGACGCTGGTTACATTGAAATATACATGGATTGTTCTTCTTGCCAGTATGATTCCAACTTGGGAAATATATCTTTTCTGGAATTCTCATCAAATGTCTTTTGAGGAAGTGCGGGCAGCAGATGGACCAGTGCTGAACCATGCTATGATGATGGAGTGTACCTCTGGCTTACTTCTTGGTCGTTGACAAAAACACCCAAGCTTCGAGTGTTTCAATAACTTGGGCCTGTGTGTTAGTTTCCCATTGTTGCTGAAGAATGCAGGATCTGATTGGTTTTCTGCTGCGAAAAATTCCTGGAGGTCACACTCCCCATATGTCTTCTGGCATGAATGAATAGCTCCGTGAGAACAGATGACAGTCTCTTTCAGTGCCTTCATCTTTGAACCTGTAAGGCGAGTGTGTCCTGTTTTGAAGAATGATGTATAGTATTGTTTGTTGCTTAATGAGATGATATAGAATGTGCTTCCATTGTCAGTGTGAAGTTCTGTGTGAATGCTCGAAACTGACCTCCTATCCCTCTCTCGTGATGCATCCCAATCATAACACCTCTTCTGTAGGATCAGTAAGATGCTTTGGTGTCCAACACAAGTAGATCAGTTGAGTCTTCTTTGGAATGGTTTTCCCATTTCTTGCACTGCTGTGCGATTAACTTTTTTACATCTGCAAGGAATGCATTCTGAGCACTTATTTCTGTCATGGGCGTTGGCCTGTTGTCATATCTTTGGAATTCTGATGTGGCTTTGTATCAGAATTATGGCGCGCTCACCTCTCCAGTCCAGCTACATCCACATTTAAGAAACCACCGGGTCCTCGGTCACCTTGATGAACTGCATTGTTCTGTCTGTGGCTTGATCAATTGGCCAATGCAGAGAACCTCTCCGGATTTAATATACGACACAGGTTACCTTTGTGAAATTCTCGAGCAACTTCGGATGCTATTCCTCGATGGACATTGTCCTGCAGATGAATTTGAGCCACCATGCATAAGTGCACGCTGTTGTTTGCGAAGAGAAGTTAAGGTATCCAGTTCTGATAGAACTTTGCGATCCAGTCAGAAAATCTGCCTCTGGAATGACGGATAAATGTGAATTTCTTAATTCCATGTATAACACTCGATCCCAAGAGCAGAATTGTGGACTCTTTCCTTCTCGCACATCAGTCGGACAAACGTATCTATTTCTTGCTGTTGGTTGTCTCATTGACGCAGTCTTTCCTCAGATTGTGCAGACTGTGAAATATTCATGTCATTTTCAGTGTGTTTCTACTGCTGCTTTCCTCAGATTGTGCAGACTGCATGCAAGACTTGAAGCACCATCGTGTTTTCGTAACACGATTCGGCTTGGTAACAACCGATGCTACTTCTGCTTCTGCGAGGGTGCTGCGTCCATCCACATCCTTGAGCATTGTCCCGATGGGATCTCAGTGCAGCCATTTCAATATTTTATTCTCCAAGCATCATCACGGTTTGCCTCCTTGTTCTACTCTTCATTGCCATTGGATTTAGCTTCGACTAAAGCAGAGAGTGGCTGGTCAGCTGCAAATGATGGGTGTTTGTCCTGGATTAGGGAATGCCACCGTGGTCACTTATCTTTCGCCATTGACATTGTTTTCACAGTTGCCACAGAATGAGCTTTATCCCTGAGAAGATGTATCAATTCAAATCATCTGATGCTGACTTCAAACCAATTTCCTCCTCTATGATGCGCGATGGGGTGACCATGTTATGGAGAAAATCGTATATTTGTTCAGTGTGTTTCACTTTTTCTCACCATTCATACTCCTCTTTTCATTGTGTGTTCTAAGTGAGTCAGAATCTTGGAATGGAAGATGTGGTACCAGATGTGGAGCTGGGTTCTTGTTGCAAAGGAGCTGGCTCGATATTTATTTAAGGATTCGTGGCAATTTGGGCACCTTCTACTTTGCATCTCCTTGTTCGGAAGAGGTGCTCGGATCTCACCGAATATTCTCGGGACATTCAATCGGTCCATTTTTTTCCAACTTCAGTGCCAATTTCACCCCACCTTACTTGAAATCTACCTCTCCTAACCCCGCAACTGTATTCCCCTCTCCTTACCCCTCGCATCTGCCCTCATCCTTACTCTGCTCTTGGCCCTCTTCACTTTCTTCTTCAGTGTCAGCTCCTCCTCTTTTGTCCCAAACTTTTGTGGTGTTCTAACATCTGTGGGCTCCATTCTAATCGAACAGACATCTCACTCTCTCATCAGTACATTGCTCACACCACAACATGTCTTCCTTCCTTATCAGCAACAACTCCCCTCTTCCCAACCCTCCAAATATTGTTACCTCCCCCTAAACCCACTCAAACCTTCTTCACATACCACGATCAAGTGTATTTCCTTTCCCCTCTCCTCGGCCTCTCCCATTTGCCGTCCTGCCACCTTGGCTGTGCTGCTCCTATCATCTCCCTCCCTCTCAAAGCTTCCCTCTCACCCCTCCTCTTCAAAGCAACCTTCACCAGCTTCTTCCCCCCTCTAAGCTTCCCTCTCACCCCTCCCTCTCAAAGCAACCTTCACACTCTTCCCCCCTCCAAGCTTCCGTCTCACCTTTCTCAAAAACTCCCCCCCCCCTCATCCTTTCTCCCTTCAACTCTCTTCTCTCACCTTTCTCCCTCCAATCTCCCCCCTCACTCCCCTTTCAAAGTCCCCCCCCCCTCACATCCACAAAGCTGCCTCCTTTCCTGGCCCTCTCACCTCCATATCATCACTCCACTCCTCAATCTTCAACTGGCCTTCTGGCCCCCTCTTCTATTACTCCCCACTGTCCCTCAAACCCATCACCGTTGCGATGTTTGTTTAGTTGGGGTTAATAAATCTTTATATCCCATCCCCCATCACGATCCACTGTCCACCTGCGTCTCATGGGCCTCGTGTTTCGAGGCAAATTTGCAGCAGTTCAGTTCCTCGGCTCCCCAAACTTCCAATTCTTTCATTGGCTGTACACCGTTCACCTTTCAACACGCGTGGAGTAGGTGGCTTTTCCGGCACTGGCTGAGATCCCACCCAGAAAGGGCGGACCCATGAAGGACTTGTCCAATCGGACTCTTGGTATTTCATTATAATTTCACACGGCATTGACTGTGGGACTCAGGTAAAGGTTGGAAAAGAACATAGGTTTAACGGGAATATTAATTTTGAAGCTTTTATCAGAGAGGTTGTTTAATTATCTTTTGTTTGAATATTTATGTATTGTTCATTTTATATTTATTTGCACTGATTCTACCCATATACAGTTGAAATATTAGCTCAAATATTACAAATAAGCATTCATTTTCAGCCCATTCATTCCAGGGTTTATGGAATTTTATATAATTATTTTTTATCTCTAATTTACAGATGGCGAAGCGAGGCCCAAATGTAACATGTTTATCAAGCCGAGAAATCCGGTGCCTGACCACACAAGTAAATTATGAATCAGATGGCTGCGATGTAAATGAAGCGCTGAAGTATTGCCGGCAAGATTAATTCGTACTAGCTTTACTCGGAAATATTGTTGTGGGCCGGGGTTTCGGTGGCCGATAACAACCACTAGGTGAGCAGTGGAGGTCGTCTCTCAACCGAACACCCTGAATTGTAGGTCGTGACTCTCGATAAGTCGAGATTCACGGGTCCCTTAGAGGACCATGGTTCGCCAATATTTTACGGCGTGGGGTTTGGGTAATTGCCTAATTTCAATATACCTAAATACCCACGTCGTCCAACTACCGCGCCGAAAACCACACCCTCGACCGACTTTGTCCGAATTCAAGTCGCTATCACCGACTCGATTTTCCCGGGCGGTAAACCGGAGCAGAAGTTACCAAAGCCGCACCGGACCAATGAACAATCCACAGCACGAACGGCCCCTACCAATTCTCAAACACGCACCATGCTAGGCCAATGGAGGAAGCACAGAAAACAAGCTGGTACATTTAACAGGGGTTTATTTACAAAAGAATAATTTGGGAGGGAGACACAGAGCAGAGTTATCACGAATATAGAATGTAATGACAAGGAAAGGAAAAAACATTATTGCATCCTACTTACATACGGGGCCCACGGACACGCACACAAAGAAAGAAACCAGGATTTTATTGTTCCCTTCACAGCCGTGAGGAGAGAAGAGCTGGAGGGTCAGAGTAAAGAGTACCTGCCGTCGCAGGGAAGCGTTGCTCGGAAAATGCGGCACCTGGTGGCTAATGGTCGTCGGGGCACGGTCCGGTGAGCTCGTTGCCAGGCTCGTGGTTTGGGACAGACCCGCGTTGGCGAATCGTCGGTGCCACTCGAACTCCGATCCGTCCACGTGCGACAAAACAGTTTCTCCGTGCAGCCACCGACAAGCTGCAAAACAACAAGCCACGGCTCCTTTTCGTCCACTCCACTCCTGTCCCCAGAACTCTTGTCCACCAAACTCATCGCGCCAACCGACAACGACACACGACCTTCCGTCCCACAACCACTCCCGTTTTTTCACCGCAAAAGCGACCGCAGACCACTCGAACCACGACCGCAGACAAGCCAATCGCCACAATCACTTCTCTGCCGCACGCACTCTTAGTCTGCCCAACCCCTCGTTCCTAACAACACTTGCATCTTCTGAGTGGGAGGGTCTCTTCTCCTCGCCACCTCGCCTCCTGATTGGACGAGAGGTTGCGGATGGACTGTTGGTCACCCTCCCGATTGGCTGGGGCATGCTATGTGTCAGTATGCTCGCCCTTCGCTCATCGCTGGGAAACGTCCCATGCCTATGCCTGGGGGCGGAGCCTCGATCTGAGGCGAGGAGGCTGCCGCCCACGCCTTTCAGCCAAAAACACTGGGCAATGGCACCGGGAAGAATGAGGGCGGTGGCGTTGTTGTAGTGGATGTAGTAGTAGTAGTTGTTGTTGTTGGTAAAAACCTAAGCAAAAAATAACTCGTAGCGCACACACGAATTCCCATCTAGACAAGAAGGAAGGATTCTAATATGTACACATACTTATTGAAATAACAAGCTACGGGACTGCACTGTGTGTGTGCACATGGGTTCCAGATTCGTAACAATATGACTCCTCATACATTCAATTGTTTTGTTAGCCCCGATGATGGGGAGTGCCAAAACCGCAGTGTTTATTGTGAGATGTGATTGGCTAACGACTCAATGAAGCCGTCAAACCTCAAGAGCATTTAAATACAAAACATAAAGAAATGAGTTCAAAGTCAAAGAGTTCTATGAAAGAAAGCATTTTGATTTAACAAGGCCGTCAAGAAACAGATTTTTTGAAGTGTCACACATAAAATACTGCTTCGGGCTTTCTTATAAAGTAGCACTTCGAGTATAAGGCTAAAAAGCCATACACAATCGCGTGAGACGCTAGTGATAGGCGGTATTAAGATGGTCGCATGAAATGCTGGGTGAGGGTGGCTATGAAGGAAAGTGCTTCAGGGCCACTTTCAAATGACACCATAGCTCGATGAATTCACGATCAGGCTCAGGAATGGAAGATCAACTCATAGGGACAGATTAAGTTAGCAAAGTACTTTTTCTTGCAAGCTTGATGATGTACAGT
>CM068953.1:204268290-204280722 GCA_035128595.1 Eptatretus atami
TTCTCCCATTTCCTTCAACCTACCTCTGCGAGACTGGCTTCTCAACCATGAGCATCATGAAGACAAAGTATAGGAATCGTGTGGATATTCATTCTCCATTGCGCATGGCACTGTCCTCAATTGAACCACGATTGGATAAGCTGACAAAGAAGAAGCAGGCTCACCTTTCATATTAGTAAAAGTTAAGGATTTAACATGCCTATATCATCAATTTCATATTTTAACATTACGACATTTTCAAAGTTGTCTTCAATGTAATGTTACCTATTTCCTTTCAATCTTTCTTTTAATGTCTTTATTCACTGGAGTTTAAGACCTCTAAAATATATAATTTTTTCAACCTACCTTATTCATTATAATTTTTCATTTTATTACTTGTATACCAGTATACATATGTTTATAATAACTATGTTTGAAGGCTTTGCTAGTTTGATTTTTTATATATTTTTTAATATTATAATACTGTATTACTCGTTTACAAAATATAGATTAAAAAAATGTCAACTTTTATTATATTCATTATATTTTTATATTTTTCTGGTATAAATTAATATTACTACGGATGTTCAAACAATATTTTCTCGGATCATAAACAAATAATAATATGGCACAAATATGGTACCGGTCCCTGGCACATTGGGAAGAAAACCTGCCGGTCCGCCACATCAGATAGTTTGAGAAGCACTGCTCCAGACGATACCTCCCTGACAGCTTGCACGTTGTCTCCTGCTTTGTGGCACTTCATGTAGCTAAGCGTCGATCCAGAGAATGGGGCGCGACGGACAGGTGTGAAGGAGGGACTTTGGGCAGAGTCAGAAGCCAGTGGGTGGAGAGAGGCAGAGTCTAAAGCGAGTGGGCGTAGTGGCAGACAGGATCAGGCGGGTGGATGGATGGGCGGAGTTAGCGGCGAGTTGGTGAAGAAGGGCGGAGCCAGCAGCGAGTGGGCAGGATGGCAGGAACCAGCAGGAGCGAGCAGACAGGAACAGAAAACCACCATCAGATGGGGACGCACAAACTGCCCTGCGACCCATCCTTTTATTGACCCTGTGATGCGGGGCGGGAGCGACGACCCGAAGCGATGTGTCGTCACCCGAATCAGGCGCTCTGGTTGGGCCCCAGCCAGCACAAAGCCCAGCCGTGATGGCCGGAAGCGGCTCCACTTTACATCCGGCAAGATGATTCCGAGCTGCGGAATCGTCCCGCTCCGAACACCGTGACACGAATTGCCCTGCACCGAACCTCCGGGCCGTGCCCCGGCGACCGGCGGTCAGCACCGGTCAATGCGCTGCCTGTCCGTACGCCATGCGGCCCAAGCCGTACAGCACGCCTCTGCCTGGCAACATCCTCGCCGGGCGGAGAAGCGAGAAGACGTCCGCGGGAGAAACCCGTGGCCGTGGTGGTCAGCGAAGACCGACGGTACGATGCTATGGTAAACCCATGCGCAGACCCGAACAAGATATGTGCCATTCGTGCCCTGCTCTTTGTCAGGAATTGAAGGAAAAGATTGGATATAATTATTTGATGTAGAATTGGATGGAAAAGAATATACATATGTGTTAAATGGAGATTTGGATTGAAAAGAGGACAGATATAATTATTAGATTCAGAAATGGGTTGGAAAGAACGCGCCGCGTGCGTCCTGTACAGTGTTGATGAGGTTGTTTGTTTTCCTATGGCTGGCCTTCACGAGGACCCATTCTTACAGTGAAGGGCGCGGCCGCAGTTTTTACAGGTAGCTGTCCGAGTGCAGTGCCTGCTGTCCTTCGCGAGGACCATTCTTACAGTGAAGGGCGTGGCCGCAGTTTTTACAGGTAGTTGTCCGAGTGCAGTGCCGGCATTTATCTCAGGAATAAAATAAAAAGAAGAGTAGGAATGAAGACAGAGATATAATCAGACCTAACTATGAGATTCACACAACGCATTTGTCCCGTTTGGCCCATTAGACAAGAGGGAAGGGACTATCTGTACGTATATTAATGAAATAACTGTCTGGGGACCACTGTATGATGGATGCCATTGTGTTGGAAGGATGCGGTTCCCAGAACCACAACAATATATATATATATATATATATACGTATATATATATGGGAAAAAAATGTCTTTTTCAAAAGACCCAGATGACCCAAAGGTCCTCGAGGACCCAAAAGATCTATAAGACCCTGATGATTCAAAAGACCTATAAGACCTATAAGACCCAAAAGCCTCTGAGGATCCAAAATACCTTAAGGACCCCAAAAACCCAAAAGACTCTGAGGACCCAGAAGACCCTGATGACCCAAGCTGTTAGCCCCCCTGTGGACACAAAAGCCCCATAACACCCAAAGGACCTTGAGGACTCAACATGACCCACAAGACCCTTTCGACCATTTTTGACTTTTAGACTCTTCAAGACTCTTAAGATGTCTTTTACCTTTAAGATCGTTTTAACACTTGAGATACCTTTAGATCCCTTCACCCTTTCGACCTTTTATACCCTTTTGACCCCGAGAACCTTTAAACCTTTGCACCACTTCAGTCTCTTTGACCTTAACACTATTCAGATCCCTTACACCCTTCAGACAGATGAGATAGCTTTGACCCTTGACCATTTTGAGCTTTAGAACACTTGGACCTTTTTATATTATCTATATCTATGAACACCATCCTCTCTCGCTCTCTCTCTGTCTGTCTCTCTGTCTCCTCCTCTCTCTCTGTCTCCTCCTCCTCTCTCTGTCTCCTCCTCCTCCCTCTCTTTGTCTCTCTCCTTCTACACGATCTCCATACCACCTATCAATCTCTCTTGTCTCTCCCTCTCTGTCTCCTCTCCTCTCTCTCTCTTGTCTTCTCCTCTCTCTCTTTCTTTCGTCTCCTCCTCTCTTCTCCGTCTCCTCTCTCTTCTTCTCTCCTCTCTCTCTCTTCTGTCTCCTTCTCTCTCTCTTGTCTCTCCTCTCTCTCTGTCTCCTCCTCTCTTGTCTCTCTTTCCTCTTGTCTCCTTCTTCTTCTCTCTTCTCTTCTCTCTCTTTTGTCTCTGTCTCTGTCTTGTTCTGTTCTTCTCGTCTCTGTCTCGTCTCTGCTCTCTGTCTCTGTCTTCTGTCTTCTGTCTCTGTCTCTGTCTCTGTCTCTGTCTCTGTCTCTGTCTCTGTCTTCTGTCCTTGTCTCTGTCTCTGTCTCTGTTCTCTGTCTTGTTCTGTTCTTGTCTCTGTCTCTGTCTCTGTCTCTTGTCTCTGTTCTGTCTCTGTCTCTGTCTTCTGTCTCTGCTCTCTGTTCTTCTCTGTCTCTTTCTCTCCTCTCTCTCTCTCTCTCTCTTTCTCTCTTCTCTCTCTCTTCTCTGCTCTCGCTCTGTCTCCGCTTTTCCCCTGTCTGTCTCTCTGTCTTTGTGTCTTCTGTCTTGTGTGTGTGTGTGTGTGTGTGTGTGTGTGAAATCCTTGAAGTAAATTTGTACGTGCAGTGCCATTTGATGGGTGTGAAGAGGATATATGCAATTTCCATTTTTACCTGGGCAACACTGAGGTTACAGCTCTCTTCACATGGGTAAATTTGTCCTCTTTTTCACCCATCCTCCCCCCCCCCCCAAAAAAACCAGGATGGGACTGTCAAAGTCTGTCATCATGTGTGAGACATTTTGAGTGGAGAGAGGATGCCAGGACGACAATGGGCAAAAGGGAGGGGGAGGCAGTTGGGCAGGGTGCGGAGAAAAAATATGAAATGGGGAGAGGGAGAGGGGGTGGTGGAGGGAGAGGGGTATTGGTTAAAGCACTCTATGCATAGCTAAATTTGTCTTCCTTTCCTTCTTCTCGCCCAAAAATTTTGCCAAACAGGATGACTAATTGTTCCGTCAGCGAAGCGACGGGTAGGCTCTGTGAGTCTTAGAATGAGAACATATCACACAAAAAGGTATTAAAAAAAACAAACTGCATACAAAATTGCTGAAAAAAGACCCCTGTGGACTGTTTCGCCATGGCTTGCAAAAGCAGCTCCTGGTTAATTATTTTCATTGCTCTCATTGAAGCTCCACTTTTGTGCACATTCCTTAACTTAATATAATCATCTGAATAGTAGAAAAAGTTTAGTTGATAAGGAACGGCTGCCTTGGCAAGTGATAGCAAGCTGATTTGTTATGGGACACACCCGCAAAAACTGAAAACATCGCTTATTACTTATCATTTTCACATTTCACTTCAGATTTCGACATTTATTTAGTCCACGTGGTCCAATCCTCCAAACAGAAATCATATTTCAATTGTATGCTTTAATTAGTCCATAAGAGTAGATCGTGGAAAATTGTATCATATATTGCATGAAATTGCTTCAAGCTCCGAATTAGAAAACTATAACACTTTCAAAAGTGATGTATTCAGTGATTCGACAGTATGAATATCAGGCATTCGATGATCTGAGTCGGGAAAGTGGACAAAATTTTGAGCACTTCATCATGAAGAAACCATTGTGGCATGTTCAAATTCAAAGCATTGTCGTCAAAAAAAAGGCGAATGAAGATCCCTGCGAGGGGAGAGCGAGCTGACCAAATGGCTGACCAAGAACGAAGCCTTGAAAAAGGATAATTAAGTAAGGCTGTTAATTATCTTCAAAAGGGATGTTTAAATTAACCCAAACACCCAGTTTTCATTCATGCACTCCCTTGAGGTTCCCTCAGTGTGCATGAAAAGTTTCAGGCCATTCGGTTTCATGTTTTTGGAGTTATTGAGGACACACACACACACACACACACGGAATGAGTAGCTGACACATACTGACATTTATTATTAGGGGTGTCATCGGTCACATGGTTTGGCAGCCATGTTGGATTTAAGATAAAACTTACAAAAAAAAACATTCTCTTAAAATGCCCAGTCAATCGACGCAAAACTTTGCATGTCATTGACTGAGCATGGTGATACGAGGGTGATGAGCAAAATGTCATCAGTCAACTTTTGTGGCAGCGATATTGGATTGAAGAAAAATGTTTTTTTTAATGTTTCTCTGAATCCGCCAAACCAATCGATGCAAAACTTTACACATGTTAGGCCAAATACCATGAGGCATATAGTGTGATAAGTGTAATGATGATGTCATCAGTCACGTGTTTCATCATCGTTGGGCCAGACGACAGGTCCGCCCCAGTTCCGTCGCGAGGTGGCGTTGAGCTGACTCCCCACGCCCACCCTCCCCCCCCCCCCACCGTCCCATTCCTCATGGGAATGGGGCGAGGAACTCCTTCCCTCTCCCTCAACACACTGGCACCTAGTTTGGGTCTGACCCAGACCGCCGCATGGGTTTTGAGGCTGCAAAGGCGCTCCGGGATTCGGAGATCAGGTCAGGTCAGGTATGGGAGCATGCGCCAGAGCAGCGCGTCGCTGGTCCACTTTCCACCGGTATTCCAGGGGCCTCCGTCTGGCCATCCCCCAGGCAGATGCCAGGCCCATCCCCATCTCCCGAGATGCCGGTCAACCTGCTGCAACCATGAGGCACGTGGTCGGCCCACTGGCCTCCTCCACTCACGAGACTCCCTCGCTGAGAGAATCTGGTGAGCACGATCAGCGTCAGGAAATAGAGCCACATGTCCAGACAGCCGCAACTGACGCTCACGGACTATGCAGGTAACAAAATCTCATCCGAGTCTCTCTCAGCAACCGCTCGTTGGACACACAGTCCGACACAGCGTAGCCAAATTCTCCTAAAGAGGCTGTCACACCTTGACGATTTAGACCAGCGATATGCCGATTTATGAAATTTTTTTCTAAAACGCTGGCACACGTCGAATACGTTATGGGTAAGTTGTGTATACGTTAGAGCACGCTGAAAAACACTGCCAACGTCGTAGTACGCTGGCTTTAATCGTTGTACTTTGCGGTTGTCCGCAAATTTTAGCATGCTTGAAATTTACACGAATGCTCGCGCGTATGGCTCACACGTTCCGCATACGCTGGGAATAAGTTGTAGGCACGTATGCGATCGTTGACACACGTTACTTGTAAGTTACTCATAAGTCGAAAACACGTCGAAGGTAATGATTAGCGTACCCGAAACGTATTTATAACCTATGGAGTAACGTGTTGTAGGCACGTTACACGATCGTGTGACACACGTCGAGGCACGTTATGCGATCGTTGCACACGTCGACACACGTTCTTGTAAGTTACTCATAAGTCGAAACACCGTTGAGTAATGCTTAGCGTACCAAAACTTATTTCTAACCTGAGTAGTAACGTGCTTTGAATCTATGAGTAAGTACCTCCAACGCATATTGACATAATGTCGACGTATTTGATTGACGTCTTCCGGACGACCACATAACTTACTGAACGTGTTTCAAATTTAACAAGTACACGTTATAATGGCGTATTGGCAGCGTTTAAAAAACAAAAACAACACACCAACTTCCGATATTTGTCACGTGCTGTTACGTCACGTCGATTGCCCTTCAGTTTGCTCGTCTTATTCTTTGTTCCTCCTCTGTGAATATTTCTGTTGAGGATATTGTCACGTCGACTCGAAACTTAAAAGCAAATGTCCGAATATATTTTAAAATTCGTGATGGACTAAAAAAAAACAAAAAAAACAACACCAACTTCTGAATATTTCGTCACGTGCTGTACGTCACGTCCGTTGCCTCTTAGTTGCTCGTCTTATTCTTAGTTCCTCCTCTGTGAATATTTTTCTGTTTGAGGTAATTGTCACGTCGACGTCGAAACTTAAAGCAATGTTCCAAATATATTTTAAATATCGTGATAGACTAAAAAAAAAACAAAAAAAACAAAAAAAAACAACAACAACAACTTCAGATATTTCGTCACGTGCCTTCACGGAGCCCAAGGAGAAAAAAAGAAAATGTGCCTTGACGGAGAAATAAGTTCCGGGTATGCTAAACATTACCTCGACGTGTTTCGACTTATGAGTAACTTACAAGGAACTTGTGTCGACATGTGTCAACGATCGCATATCGTGCCTACACTTATTCCCAGCATAGCGGAACGTGTGAGCCATACGGCGAGTACGTCGTAAAATTTCGCATGCTGAAATTTCACGACGGCAAGCGAATTCACGACGATTTATGCATGTTTTTCAGCGCTGCCTCTTAACGTATACACAACTTACCCCTACCGATTCGATGTTCCCAGCGTTTTAGACAAATTTTTCAGAGTCGGCATACGCTGGCTAAATCGTCAAGGTGTGACTGCGATGTGACACTTCAATTCTCAGAGCGGTTTGATTTAAATCGGCGTGCGGCAGCTTTTTAATAGCTACGCCACGTGATCGTCGGCGATACGTGCACGCCGCTAGCATACGTAGACTATCGTTGGGCCATAGGTTGTGAACGCCGACAACACGCTAATCATTCGTGTCTAAGTTATCTTATATGTGATTAAAACGTTCTGTGTACAGTTACTAATACGTATGCATACGTCCAACTCGTATGAATACGTCCAAACTTTAAAAAAAAAACATCAAAATTTCAGCGTACGCCAACGTTTTGCATACATTTTTATACGTTGCCATTGCTGGCTAAAACGTCAAGGAAAGATGTGACAGGCCTAAGAACCTGTACCAAAGGAATTAAGTCTCCATCTCAGATCCTTGTCAGAGTCCAAGACCGCATCCATAGAGGCAAGAACTGAAGCACCAAGGACCTGAAGCTCGGACTTTCGTCCTCCGCCACAGGTACCGGCAGTGCCACACCCCATGATCAGTGAATCCATGACTCCAGGCCCGACCCAGACGTCCTATGACCTCTGATCACAGCCAGCAAGACATTGAATATCACTGCCAAGGTAAGGATAACTCTCCATGACCTCAACATCCTCACCCACAAACAGGCACAGACAGGACAGCAGCATCCAAGATGTCATAAAAGCCTGGATGTAGTTTTGACCCAGGAAACCCGTTAATCCAGCGGCTCCGACTCCTCATTCAGCACCTTGAGGGCCCCAAAAGGATATCTAAAGTCTCCGCAAAGATGACTGCATCATCTGCGAAATCAAGGTCAGAAGATCTTGACATTCCCAAACGATGCACCACAGCTTGATCTCTCTGACATCCTCCTTGAATCCAGTCCATACAAGTGCTGAAAAGTGTGGGGGCCAGTACACACCCCTGACAAACTCCAGTGACAACTGGAAATAAGTCAGAGACAACGAATGTGGTACCACCACATCTCACAGCACTCTCAGTACCAGAGTGGAGTTCAGACATCAAATCGATCAGTTTTGGTGGCACCCACGAAGACCAAGAATCCTCCAGAGGGCATCGCAATTCACTGAATCGAACGCTTTACAGAGATCAACATAGGCTGCAAGCAGCTCCTGCCGAAACTCTCGTCTGCGTTCGATGAGGACCCGGAGAGCAAGGATATGGTCAATCGTTGACCACTTTGGTGTGAAGCCTGACTGCTCTGGACGCTGGTGCTCAAGCAGATGGTGGCAAACCCGATCAAGAATTATCCGAGCAAGGACCTTGCCCGGCACCGAGAGCAGCATCACCCCTCGGTTGTTGTTGCAGTCTTGGCGATCACCCTTCCCTTTCCAGAGAGGGACAACAAGGCCCCTCTTCCAGTCAGTTGGCATGATGCCTGTGTTCCAGGCAGAGCACAGAACACGAGTGCAGCATTTCCACCAGGCTTGAGAAGTTCAGCATGGATGCCACATGGAGGATCGATGCTTGAGGATCAACTCCCCGAGCTGACTTCCACCGGGTCCGGAGCCACTGTTGCTGCTTCGCTACGTGCCCTGTGACAGTTTCTGGCTGAATTTTCCAGTGCTTTATGGGATCTGAACCCATCTTTAGGATGCAGTCTGTGGCCCGGCGGTTGTCATTCGGTCTCTGAGATCATCTGGCCTCCCTGGGAAGCGTGGAACTGAACTGCCGAAGGGAGTGCGGGTCAGACACGTGATCAATTCGGAGTGGGGGAAACCATCAGTGGAATCAGACTCCACCATGCCCCTCCACCCGCCGCCAACGTGGGCTGGGACAAGCAAACCAAATCGGCATTACAACGTGAGCCGTAGCCAAGACAAGCCCAGGCCCTCCTGGTTTGGCGGCCAGCGACGTGTCTGGCCTTTTGTGGGGCCAGACCACCACGAGGCATGAGCCCAAAGCCACCCCATTGGCGGGGAGAATTATGATTGGTGAGAGAGGCAAAGTGAGCAGGCAGCGATTACAGTCATGATGTGATATCTCTGACATCATCTCACAAAGAACCAGAACACAATATCATTACAATGAAGAACCCATCTTGCTCGTGAATCTTCATGTTGATTTGCATTGATGGATAGGTACAATAATTGATTCAATCGACAAAATGTTGATTGAGGTCTGCGAACCTGACTTTTCCTTTTGCTCTGACGAAGGGTTGATTCCCAAAATGTCATCTTGTTGCTTCCCACTTCATTTAGCATACCTCCATCGGTGTTCTGTTGATTTTATCCAGAACGATGTTGATGCATTTCCTGATTTTGATTAATGGATTCATGTTGATGTTTGTTTTCCTGTCATCTTCTCCACATTGTATAGTTTTCTGTAACGATATATTGTCGATGCTTTCACCATTAGCAAACAAATGTTGACAAAGTTGATGTCATGTTTGAATGAAAAACTATTGTTTTCATGTGAGTTTTGAATGCTGTTTTTGGCATCGCATGAGCTTTTTGGGTTCAGTTTTACTGCTAACTACCATTTGGTGGTTTGTATGTTGCTTGTTCAGCCGATGCTGTGATTGATATTTATTTGATGTTGGTTTCCAAAAACATGGACGTTGTTTTAGCAAGATGAACTTGTCCTTCCTGGCAGGGTCGAAGATTTCTCCAGAAGTCGTTTATCATTGTTCTGCGGGTGATGCGGGACCTGTGTAACAGAGTTCACACTTGGAAACCTCTGCAAGGCTGGGTAAACACCACTCCTCTTTGAACTCTTACAGTGCATATACTGCAATCTCTCATATACCAACACAACTAATTAGCAAATGAGCAAAAAAAAATTATAATTGTTTCTCAGGTCATTGAACTTCTCTGCGAGAAAGCCATTATGACCAGCATTCGCCCAATTGGGACAGCTGAAGCTCTTCGCCGAGTCTTTGAGTGTCTTGCCGCAGGAATGTTGCACAAAGGTATGAGGTTCTCAAGGTTGATGCTCAAGTTATCACGTTGAGTTATTGCCAAGATAATGCATTATATGTACACCATGCTGTGGTTATTCAAATGCAAATGGATTTCTGCACTTACTTCCTTCCCTTATTATAAACTTCCTGATCTATCCAGTTAATTTTATTTGCAGATAAACCAGGAATCTTGGACCCTTGCGAAAAGGAGCCAAAAGACGTCCTTGATGGAATCACTGCTCAACAGAAAGAGGACATCACAAAAAGTGCTCAGGTGCCACTCACCTTGGTTTCCCCTTCTCTTGTCCTTGGAAGGGGTTTCTAGATTTTATTGTGAGAAAGTTCATAGTTTCACAGTAAAATGAGAATTGCATTTCTATTTTTCCAACATTTTATTCATTTACAAAAATATTTCCTCATTCATGTATTCATTTAATCATTCACTTATTCTTGGCAGACTTGCCTGATGACAAGTCTTGCCTTTTAGGCTCACACTTTCCAAAGGGAATATTTTAATTTGTCTTTGTCCACTTGCAGATCTACTTTAATATAGAATGCTCACATTCTTCAATCTGCTATCATCTTGAGCTGAGAATATGAACAATCTATATTAAAGTAGATCCACATGCAGACACAATTGGGGTTCTACTTTAAATATACAGTAGATTGATCATATTTTGCATTGTTAAATGTTTTGTCTTTGTGTGAATGTATTATGCAGATGGTCCCCAAATCAAAAATATATGACAATTACCACGGTAGCTTCAAATAAGCAAGCCAGACACAATAAACACACACCACACACACACACACACACACACACACACACACACACACACACAATACACACGTACACACAACAACAGCACACACACACACACACCACACCATATGTTGCACGGGCTCGGTGAAAAAAAACCATTAGGCGGAAACCTATCTCGGGCTCCCCCAGACTCCCCGGAATTGTAGGCCGTAGCACACTAAATCCTACGTGCGGTTCCGCTAACCGACCGTGATGCCAATAACTCCAACCGTGTGACCTGGGTCCTCCCGTCTATGGTTAACCGGTTACCAAATTAATCGCGTGATTAATTACAGGGAACACGCCCTCGGTACGCCTTGTCCGAACCGGATCACTTTACCGGATCAGATGCAGCGACGCGACACTGCCAAGGACCGTACCAGCTAAAAGAACGGATCGTTAGAATAAAGTTCCCGTGCGTAGATGCACGACCATTGCTGATCAATGAAGGAAAAGCCAAAAACGAGCTGAACATTTCTAATAAAAGTTTATTACAAGCAGTGAGAAAGGTATGTAGGACATTTAATTAGTTTATTGGGTGGTAATGCAGGGATACAAGAACAGAAAGTGCGGCAAGACTCCAAGCAACTTACGAAAGCAGACACAGAGCAGATTCAACGCAAATAATAATCTTCGCAATTCGTTAACTATGGGGACATGTGCCAGGACACCACACACGCACACACGCACACACACACAACACAGCCACACACACACAACACACCACACCCCGAGAAGAGAAGTTAGGTAACAAAAGGAGAGGAGGGAGGCGACGGTGCGCTCGACCTGGTACAAAGGAGGAGCTCGAATGCCCACCAAGACTGTGGGGCTGCTCCAGTGGGGCATACCTCCACAAGCGCGGATGCGGTCGCATTCGCTTCAGTGGGCGTCGGCACTGAGCGGCGAGAGGCGACGGCGCGTTTGAAGAGAACTTGAGCGAGGGGAGCCAGGCTGAGACAAAGGCAGCGCATCAAGAGGACAGCAGGAACAGAGGAGAGAGAGAACGAAACGGCCTCCGCGCCGACCGGAAGGCCCCCGGGTGCGGGGCGGGAGCACCCCGAAGCGATGCACGGCGTCACCCGAATCGGCGCGAGGGCCCCGGCCCACGCGCGCCCAGCGCAGAGACCGAAGCAGCAACATTCCTCTTCCACGGAATCCTCCATCGATGCAGCCTTCACAGCCATGAAAATGTCTCGCTCCGCCCTCACGACATGATATGAATCGCCCACACCGAACTCAGTGTCATGATTTGCCTTGCAAGAACCCCCGGGCAATGCCCTGATGACCGACCGAGGGCGGCGTCGGTTCCGCATGCCTGCCCAGGCGCCTCCGATAAGCGCTGATCAATGCCTGCTCTGTGATGCGTCACACGGCCCGAGCGATCCAGACTGCCAGCACGCCTCCGCCTGATCGCGGCCTCGCCGGGCGGAGAGGCGAGGAAACGTTTGCCGTCTGTGAGGAACATCCGCGGCCACCAGCGAGGACCGACGGTAAAGTGTTAGGGTAAATGTTTCGCACAGTACGCGCGGATCCGCCATGGCCCACGTGGTCAGCGCTCG